>JAJOZX010009726.1:30000-140022 GCA_023014485.1 Bathynomus jamesi | reverse complement strand
AACTTTTTTCGGCATAGATACCAAAAAAGAGAAACGATAAAATTTTGTATTTTGCCGACAATTTCTCACCAAATTTTTTTATTAATATTTCGAGATAAATATAATGTGTGCACACAAGGTATATAATATATATATATATATATATATATATATATAGAGAGAGAGAGAGAGAGAGGAGAGAGAGAGAGAGAGAGAATTTAATAACACGATTCTTTCCCTTTTTGTTGCTGGATAGCGATTGCGGTTTTTAATTTCTTGTTCATTTTGGTACCATTTTTATTTTATTTTATTTATTTTATTATTATTTTTTTGTGTGCGTGCATGTGTGAGAGAGAGAGAGAGAGAGAGAGAGAGAGAGATGAGTACACACACACACACACACTCGTATATATATATATATAAAAACAGACGAGACGAAAACAGAGACAGAAGGCAAAAAAAATAAAGTTTTTCCATTAATTAACATGACATTTTTATTAGAAAATTAATATGAGATTCAATAAATTTCGCAAAATACCCAATTAAATATACTATCTTCTAAATACACTATTTATAATATATATGTAATTAGCCTTTCTTAATGCAAATCAAATTAAAGGTTTTTTTTCCGAATAAATATCTTTAAAACGTATCTCCAGAATAGTGAATTAAATATTCAATTATCTGTTTAAAATAAGCCTTTTAATAATAAAAGTGACGCTAATTAATTTAATCAAAATTCCTGGTCTTACCTGGAGAGATTTTTTGTTTTTTAATTTTTTTTTAAAAGACTGAATTTAAATTTCAATAAATGTTTGTTAACTAGAGTAACGTTTTTTCATATATATATATATATATATATATATATTATATATATATATATATATATACACACAGGGTGGGCCACAAGTCGCTTTACCAAAGTGAGTCTCGTTATAACTAGAGTGACGTTTTTATATACATATATAAATATGTTCTGTTTATAATATATATATATATAATATATATATATATATATATATATATATATTATATATATATAATATATATAGGGTGAGCCATAAGTTGCTTTACCACAGTGAGTTTTGTTATAATACGAAGGTAAAACGACTTATGGTCCACCCTGTGTATATATATATAACATGTAATAGTGTTTCGAGATTGTTTAAATTCCTTCGTAAGGGCAAAAGTCATACGACAGAGGGGACCTAGAGCTTTACGTAGGAACCGAATCACGGGTCGCTACATCATTTGAATGATGTAGCGACCTCCAATCCAATGTACGGCCTCCAATCTAACTAGTACCTAGACCCAATGTCGCTTAACTTCGTTGATTTGCGGGAAGCAGTGTTGTGTATATATATATATATATATATATACGTATATGTTTGTCTTTATATGCGTGTGCACGCTGAATCAGATTTTCGATGCTTTTAAACTCTGTAAACAATACCAAACCTAATATATGTATAAGAGGAATGGAGCCCGCGGAGGAGGGAGTAGTTTTGGTGGATCAATTGATATTTGATCGAGGGCAGTCTGGCTATGAAATGCTCTAGCATGAAAGAACTCACTCACTCCGAAGGCCTGAATGAGTTTTATTCTTTTATTGACGATTAGTTGTTGAGGCGAACTCGGCGAGGCGGGTCTTTATGCGCTAATTAGTGGAGCTGAATTATATGCCCTCCATTCGGCAATAGAAATCCCTCCTCAGCGAGCCTTTCAAAGTGATTTATAAACAATGGAATCAAATTCAATGTAATTCGAGTGGGAATTTATTTGCCGAGGAAAAAAAAAAGAAATTACCCAAAGAGGGAATTATCCCTTTTTTTTTTTTTTTATTGGATTCTTCTTATCTTGAATTAGGTATGTAATTTCTTGCTTCGTTAGTCGATAAATGATGAGGTTCTGAGGCTGTTTATTTTTAATTTGGAATTAAATAATGACGGAGAGGGAGAGGAAGAGCAAACAGGCATCTCAGTTATATATATATATATATATATATATATATATATATATATATATATATATATATTCTCTCTCTCTCTCTCTCTCTCGGAACTTTTTTGTAGTGAAAAACGTTCTCTGAAATACGAAATTTAAGAGAGGTCTAGTAACAAGAGATTATCTAAATCGAAAACCGAAATTTTCGACACAGTTTTTCATCTACTTTTTAACATTAAATAACTGAGATTTCAACAGCTGCATCGTTCATACGAAACCACGATTATGTTATTCTATCTGTCCCTTTAGCTCTTCTTTGCGAGCTGGGAAGATGAAAGCAAATTGGCCGTATTCTGAAGGTGGCGAAGAAAGAAGAAAAACACGCCGAGCGGTTTTGAAGGCTAATCATAAATGCAGGACGCCGGGATGAAGCCCAGATGAAAAGCTCAATATACATAAGAAGAATGTACGGATAAAGTGACCAATTGTGTGTGTGTGAGAGAGAGAGAGAGAGAGAGAGAGAGAGAGAGAGAGAGAGAGAGAGACTGGATATACAGAAAATGAGAATTAAATTAAAAAATGCCTGAAAACAAGAGCGAGCAGGACTCTATAGAGTGAACCCCACTGAACGAACCCTCCCTGCTCCACCTTGCGTGAATAGAAACCGCACTATGGCGGAAATGAGTCGGTTTAAGCCGACCTTATTATTCTCTGATTAAACGGATTGTAACCCAATCCTTGCCTCATTCTCAATGGAATGCCGAAAAGAGAATCCCCGCTGCTCGCCCCAAGGTGATGTCTCCTCACAGATTTTCCTGTCTTTCATAAGGACAGACGGTGAAGACGGATTTCACAGACGCGCACAGTCACACAGACAGCCGCACAGACCATCGCGAGGGCCCAGTAAAAAGAGTCGACAGAATGAAAGCGCACCGCGCGAAGGACACTCCGTATTTACATTATTTATTTATAGAGTCCCACGAGTGAATTTCCGTTGTGATGCAAATCACCATCGTCGACATTCACGGACATTTGCGCGATAGAAAAATCACGGCATTTACACGCATTGACTACAAACGGAAAATCACCGCAAACCATTCATTTATTTCTATTTCAAACTATTTTTTTCCATTTTTTTCACTAATATATGCATGCTGGGTATTCATTTTGAATTAAGAGTAAATATTAACGCCGTTATTATTATTTACATTTTTTATATGTGTATTGTCTGAATGAGGACACGCAAATAATTTAAATTTGACAACAGACGAATTTATTTTAGCTTTTCATTGTAATTTCTTTGCATGCAAACAAGCAATAAATTTAAAAGCGAGTCTCGAGTCTCAGTTCTGTCGAAGTTTGATCTTAAAAGCATAAATAAAATTAAATAAACTCATTTATTCTTTACAAAAGGAAAAACCCTCCATTTTTTTTTTATATTTCTCTAAAAGATGAAAATACAGAATTCAGAATATGACAAATGGTATTTGAGAGATTATTTCTATTAAAGAAATACTCTGTATACATATATACACACACACTGTATACTGTATATATATATATATATATATATAATAATGATACGATTTCAGGGCATATTATCATTTTATATGTACCATTTTACGTTTATTTACATATAAAGGAATTAAAGAATTTGGTGTGAGGATGAGAACTCATTACAAATTTGTGTCTATTGATATATTAAACTCTAAAATTTGCATAGAACAAAATTACGTTTGTAAAATTTTTGGTATCAAAGAGAACATCACAAAAATTTGTGTAGATCAAATATGATATTAATATTTTACATTTTCGTATAACTTTAGTTTGAGGAAACTTAAAAATCTGATTTTTCTGGGACTATAAATGACCCTAGAGAACGTTACGGAAAGGTTTTGAGTTCGATTCTGGTGTACATCCCTGCAGTTGTCATATAAAAGTATATCTGCGACTCAGCTTGGTGTATATATATATATATATATATAATATACACACAGGGTGACGCAGAAGTCGCGCACCATAGGAATTTTCAATGTGACTATAATATTTATTTTCTTTTAGGTAGCTGCGAAATTAACAATAGACGAGAGGGTGAGCTTGGTTTTAATGCCTGGAATACCAGGTACTACAAATCGATCACTTGGTACAGAATTTAAATTCATGATCGATTTGTAGTACCTGGTATTCCATACATTAAAACGAAGCTCACCCTCTCGTCTATTGTTAATTTCGCAGCCATCCCATACTATTTATTATAAATCAACACTGAAAATTTCTATGGTGCGCGACGTTTGCGCCACCCTGTATATATGAAGTGAGGAATTACCACACGGAACACGTGTAGGGCTGTAAGTTAAAATTATACGGTTAAATAATTAAATCTTAGTAGATGTCATCAGGGGGTTCCCAAACAAGTATGTGAGCGAGGTATTGCTTTTACTGGTACATAAATAAGCCTTATATTAAATATTAAATCTGAGTGAATCAAAATAAACAAATAAATTTACAATTCGTAGTTTGGAGAAGTAAAAATAATGATAATTTACGAATTTGCCCTGAAAGAAAATTTGAGGTTGATGGTAAAGTTTTTCGTTTTGGTGTAAGTGGTAGAGAAGAAAATAAGCTTGGGAATCCCTACTTGGTATGTAGTATTTTTGCTTATCTATACATAACTTTTTCATTACTTGTACGTACTGCGTCTGTTCCACGTTTCTGTTACTCTTACTACAACAAAATTACGGTTTATGTAATGACTTTTGAACTTTTTTTTTTACTTTATAATATATTAAAATAGCGTTTATATATTAACCGTTTTACCAATATAAATTAATTTCAATATTTAACATAATAACGCGTTTGAAAGGACCCTCCGTTACGTAGAATTTTAATAGGAACTCCAATCCTATAAAAGCTCTTTATTTTCCATTATAGAAAGTATATTTTAATCTTAAAAGTCGAAAAGCGACGTAAAATGTAACCTTTAAAATCAAATAATAAACTAATAAATACAAAAGTCTCAAAAGTAAATAGAAATACGGTAAAAAAATGCGAAGATCTCCTGCTGTCTTTTATATTGGATACCATTAAAATTCTTTACATGAATATTAATGAAGCATAACAGCCCAAACTTGTATTATCAAGCCTATTTTCTACATTCTCCAAACATGTCCACAGCGACTGTACATTTACGTAAATATATACACGAACGTTTTGACAGAAAAAAACAGAGGCGATTACATAACTCCGATAATTAAAATTACATTTTATTTGTTTGGGGTATCTTACACACACACACACACACACACACACACACACACACACTATATAATATAGATATATATATATATATATATAAAATGACGATAATAAAGATAAGTTATATTGACAAGAGATAAATCTCAAAAAATACAATATTTTTAAAATAATAAATAATACAATTATAAAGAAAAAAAAAATTAAAAAATTAAAAAATTAAAACTTTAAAAAAATATATACAAAAATAATCCACGTAATGGATTTTAATAATAAAAATAAAAAAAAACCCTACCCATAGCTAAGATCCTGTAATAAACATAAAATAAAATTCTAAAGGGTCCATTTGCTGGGTATTGGAGGGTATTATCAAGTGGTTTATTCGATGTTTGTGGATGACTGCTCGATAACGGAAGAATTAATTTGTGGGGGGGGGAGATTACTCATTTTTTAATCCGAATAAAAGATTCATCTACGTACACTGTAATCCCGAGGATGACGTGTGTATTTAAGCGAATAAGATTTTCTAGGGATTAATTACCCGCTCGAGTGAATATTTCAAGACAATGAAAATCTACCAATATATTTATAAGGGAAGGACCAACTGACTATACATAAAAGAGGAACCATATATATATATATATATATATATATATATATATATAGTGTATATATGGGATTAGGCTTATATATATATATATATATATAAATAATTTAATAGGATTTCCAGGTACTTAATAAACAATGAGTTAATTGTGTATTCACCGTCTGCGAGTTTGAATAGGGACAGGATGATGCTAATAATAATAATAATAATAATAATAATAATTAATAATGAGTCCTACAATAGAATAATAAGGCCTAATTTATTATCATACACAAATCATTCATTCTTTTCAGCTATTTATTAATTAATTCCAAAGAAAATCAGGTAATACTAAATTAAACTAATAATTTCAATTGTTTTAATTTGAAATTAGGATAAATAAACGGTCAAAAATGGAATTATGATAAAATAATGGAATTTATTCAATTTTTAAATATTTTTTTAAAGAAACTTTCCTTTTTTTATTAAAAATTAATTGTTGTAATTTTTGTTTCGTTTAAAAAATATTATTTTAATTTAAACAAAAAAATAATAAAATAGGAATTAATTGTAATTATAAAAATTTAAACATGAAATTATTTAATTTAATTAAAGTAAAATGTAATAAATTTAATATTTTTTAAGTAATTTGAAAGATTTATTTGGTAAATTTCAGTTTTAAAAAACAAAAAAAAAGAGGTACAAAATTAATTAATTCTTTTCAATTATTTTAAAAATCAGGTTCGTTGCAATAAGAACGACGTTATTAATAGTTCGTTACGAGTAACAGTATAATAATAATAATAATAATAATAATAATAATAATAAATATATATATATATATATATATATACATATACTGTATATATATATATATATATTGGTCCGTATTAAAATTCCTTTTGGTGCGGTAATGAGTGTAATTTCACGATTTAATTAAATATATTAATAAAGTAGGCGTGTCTTATAGTCAGACCACAGAAACTATTTCTGAAAGTAAAATTTCATTATTAAAATTTTAAAGAGTTTTTAATTTTAGAAAATAAGGGTCGAAGTTGAGTTCAGTATGAAATGTTTGAAATTATTTAATACCAAATAAGAAATTTAAAAAAATGAAGCTTAATGTATATACTTATATGCAATTTAATTTCCCTCATATTATTATTATAATATATATCCAGTAGTTTTCTTGTTTCTGAGAGAGAGAGAGAGAGAGAGGAGAGAGAGAGAGAGTACAGTACTCGCGCGGTTATCCATGATTTACTCAACCATGAATTACTAATTGTGATTATTGTGCACATATCCGTGATCATGGCACCGAGTTTATACTCAAATTATAGCGATTTGGTGCGGTGTTTACATCCCAACTCGCCTACCATCAGTCCACTACAATGCGCCTCAGTCAGTGTCTTTTCGCGCTTTACAGAGTACGCACGTGCGCTTGTGGCTTCGCATATTTTTACCTCTTGTGGTGAGTACAAACTACTTAATTATATATTATACTGTAATAAAATAGTACTGTGTGCGGTGGGGCGCGAGGTAGGAGGCCAGTCAGTGGTGGCGAGCAGCAGCGGCTGCACCACCTACCCACCAGCGTTGTTATCCGTGATAATGGACAGCTCCTCAGTCACGGATAACTGAGTAGTGAGTTCTGTAACTGGTTTCCATAATTATATGCGGAAATCAATTCGAATTCTATCTAATGACTAACAGTACCTGAGACAATAGTTGGTACAGTTTTTAACTGGTGATGATGATCATTATGTGGAAGTGTTCTAAATTTGAACAGTTTGGGACTGTAAACAATCGTATATACTGTACATATATTAATAAATAATAATAATAATAATCAGAAAAATATGACCAATTAGTTTTGAAGCATTGTTTTTGGGACACCTTCTACTTTATTTATCTCATACTACTAAAAAAATGGTACTTTGATAATTGTAAAAAGCTAAGTACTGTACTGCAATTACTGCTGCATATTGTGTGTATGCGCAGTACAATGTACAATTAATTTATGTACAGATATTTTTTAATTATCAATAAGTACTTTAATATCAGGGTATGCTTGAGATTTTGAATATGGCATACTTTCCTGTTCCCCCTGTTCACTTAAAAAGAAGAGTTGAAAATAGTGTATTAGATAGTCTCGCAGGCAGTGTTTCTCAACTTGGGGGTCGCGGGAAGTGCTTAGGGGGATCCCGATGCTTAGCCAAAAAATCAGCCTACATGGAAAATCGAAGTTTATTTTTCCAGCGAAAATTACAAAATATATTAAAGCAGACAGACTATTCTTTCAAATGAAAAACTTGTGTAATGATACCGTTTCACAGATGAAATTATTTTCTGTTAGTCGTAATCTCGTAATCTCCGCTGTTTGTCTGCCTTCCAATGAGATACTTGTGCAAGCTTTATATTTGGTAATCTTATATTCGGCTGAATACATTACATACAGTTATCCGTGACTCAGGGGCGGTCCATTATCACGGATAACAACGCCGGTGGGTGGGTGGTGCAGCCGCTGCTGCCCGCCACCACTGACTGGCCTCTCATTTCGCGCGCCACCGCACGCAGTACTATTCTATTACGGTATACGCTGTGTCAAGAAATTATGCATTAATTTTTTTTAAGATAACTTTATAATGAATGAAGCTATTGAATTGTAATTTTTACCATTCATTTGTATGCATTATATACATAATCTGTAACATTTTCAATTCAATTGACCAAACCGTTGTTGAATTACGAGATACAATTAATAATTCAGGTGTGTCAAGCAATTATGCAACACTTGTATAACATGATAAATTGTCAATTCAATGGAGAATGAAACAAAAATTCTGGAAGAAACCAAACCCATTATGTATTTTAAACCAATCAATCAGCAATTTAACATTTATATTAAGTGCTCACGTACATATATATTCTTTCATCCATAGATTTGGTGAGATTAAATATTTCTGTTGAATTTAAGCTCTGACATACACCTTTGATTGCTTCCCATAGCTCCTTCTTACTTGTAAACTGCTTTCCTCCAAAATATCTCATCTGTTTGACAATAGACCACAAGTTTTCTATTGGGTTTAGGTCAGGAGAAGCTGGAGGTCACTGCATTAATTTATTGAATCCTTTTGAAGCTAAATGTCCAATTGTAAATCTAGAGGCGTGAGAAGGTGCAGTGTCATGCATGAATATACATTTCCGCTTGAAACTTCGTTGCTGATCCTTATACCAACTAAAGAAATTTTCATTTAAGAAATTTGTATAGTTTCCACCATTCAGTTTCACTCCATCTTCTACCTTGAAGGGCCCTATCAACGTACTTCCAACAATGCCTGCCCACAACATTACTCCTCCTCCTCCTCCTCTCCTTGCTGTCTTCTGAGTCTCGTTGGTCCACTTCTATCTAGGAGAATCCATCCCCTTGACCACCCATCTGGCCCATCCAAAGTTGCACGACATTCATCTGTAAAGATAACATTAGAGAAATCTGTTTTTGGTATGTTTTAGCTCAATCTAGTCATTTGATTTTGGTGGTTAGAAAAAGGATGTCGGGATTTAGCTTTCGTGTTCTTTGCAACTTCCTTGAATACGACAGCGTGTATTTCTTGACAAGTTTACAATTCCAGCTTTCTCAAAAATTGTTTTGCTGTCAAGCAAAGGGTTTTTATTGACCACTAGCTTAATTTTTCTCAAATCTCTTGATGTTACATTTCTAAAACCTTTGTTCTTAGATGGTCTTCTTCCTTTGTTAATGTTTCCAACAACATTTTAACGGTTCTGTGGTCTCTACCAATCTGTTTTGAGATCTCCAAAGTTGTCAGTCCTTCACTCAATTTTTTCCCAATGATCTTTTTCTCATTTTGTGTTAAATCCTTTTTCTTCCCCATCGTTTACAAGACCATCACTCTGAAATACAAAAAAAAACATCAACATGACTAGGCCAATGAACTTCCGTATTATCATAAACATCCCCTACATAATTGCTTGACACACCTAAATTACTAATTTCATCTCGTAATTCAACAACGGTTTGGTCAATTGAATTGAAAATGTCACAGATTATGTATATAATGCATACAAATGATTGGTAAAAATTACAATTCGATAGCATCATTCATTAGAAAGTTATCTTAAAAAAACATTGTTGCATAATTTCTTGACACACAGTGTAGTATAGTCATACAGACAGTCGATGTCATTGCTTTGTTTTAACTGCAACCACTGATGAGAAGCTCATTTCGCATAAGTATGAGGTTGCGAATGGAATTAAAACGTTTACTGCTTCAGACACCAGTTGTAGATCCTCGCTTTTCGTGCTATCCAAAATGTACACAAGTTTTCTGAGGGGAATGAGAACTATAAGTTCTTGTCAAAAAAATGTTCAGTCAGTTTATCGTGTAGGTCTCCTGCAAAAAAAAAAAAAAATATATATATATATATATATATATATATATATATATATATATATATATATTGTAAAATAACGCACTGTCGCGACGCAATATGAAAAAGGAAACCACTCTTCAGGAAGACTTTTGGTGTTAAAGAAATAAAGAAATAAAATAAATAAGTCTTCCTGAAGAGTGGTTTCCTTTTTCATATATATATATATATATATATATATATATATATCTGGTACCTGGTACCGGGTAGACGTTCTGTGCGTCGGTCTTTCTTCACACGAAGATGAAGCTGGTGGCCCCACCTCTAGACCTGGCCTGATGGACGAGCGAGTTGCTGTCTTGCGATCTCCATCGCACATAGCCGGCGCTCCCGCCTCATATATATTATATATATATATATATATATATATATATATATATAGTAGTGTAGTGGTTAGCATCTTTGACTACAAATCCACCGGCCCCGGTTTCGATTCCCAGTGACGGCAGTCGACGCGCAGCGAACCTAGCTGTTCATTCTTTTATACTATAAAATTGGTTGGTAGATACTCGTGTATGGGTACCCTGGGTAGCCTAGTGGTTAAGACGCTGAGCTGCTGATCAGGAGATCGTGAGATCGACTCCGGGCAAGGACTTTGTAATTTCTGATCACCCGTGGTGGGTTGTGGTTCGAATTCCACGTTAAACTGTAGGTCTAAACTCTAAGGTGAAATAATAAGCTTAACCTTCGTCAGAATGAACAATTCGACGGAAGCAAAACCAAGATTAAACAAGGTTATATACTATAATAAAGGAATCACGTTGTTGTCTCTGGCCGATGTCCCTCCATTAAAATCTGAAATCTTCTCTCAAGTTCTTTGTGTACAAAATGCTGCTGCAGTTTTCGGACTAAGGACACAAAATAAAATATTGTCCTGCGTTCTTTCATTCTGGTCTTTGTTGCGAACGAGAACGTTTTTATTTTGGTCCTAATTTCAACAAATTACTTGAATGCATGACGCCATTTTCATTAAAAGTATTCTTAATTAATTTTTAATGCATATATAGCGAAGAGTCGTAATTTTTAAAACTAAAATTCAATTTCCGAGGAACTCCTTTCAGTAGAATAGAGTCTTGGCAATGTGCCCATCCACGTCGCTCCACCGCTTCCCCCAATACCCTATTCATACTGCTCTTGGAAGAAAGAAAACTTCCAAGAACTTTGTTCTTGAAAGCCCTCTTTTACTTTAAAGAAGGGATTTCATTTGTGACGAGTTTTTCACGCTGGTTTGTCCCATTTTAACGGAATCCTGAAATCACAGTCATTTACTAATTACTTTTAGGGAAAATTTCATATTAATATATTCATTTTGTTGATAAAAATAAACTTCTTTTGTTTTGAGTCATTCCATGTTGTAAAGAGAGAGCTGCTTTTCTCTTTACCAACATGATTCTTGGAACTGTTTCGGAATTTATTCCATGTATCCTTCAAGCGAAAACGAAACTTGGCATTCTTCAAAATACGTCGAGAACATGGAATGAAACTTCCAAAAGTGTTCACGGAGAAAATGCCCAGTATGAGCGCCCCTAAAAAATGCCCAGTGTGAGCACCCCTAAAAAACGCCCCTAAAAAATGCCCAGTGTGAGCGCCCCTAAAAAAATGTCCAGTGTGAGCACCCCTAAAAAACGCCCGTAAAAAATGCCCAGTGTGAGCGCCCCTAAAAAATGCCCAGTGTGAGCACCCCTATATAAGATCGGCCAACTTAAGCGACACTGAGTCTGGTTAGTAGTTGGATGGTGGTAACCGTCCTCCGCATTCGGTTAATGTATATAGCGACTCGTGATTCGGATTACACGTTAAGTTGTAGGTCCCCTCTGTCATATCATCTTTACTGTTAGTACGGAGACTAAATCATGCGCTAAAAACGTTTTGGCAGCTGTGCTCTGGAGGAGATGCAACTGTCATACATCTTCATGAAAATTGGGCGAGTGTTGATCGTCACTCAGTCTCCCAATGTTGCCATTTTGAGTGTTACTGCAGTGTGCCTTAAACGTTTTGCGTTTAAAATTCTTACTATTAACGAACATACGAGTACTCACTGTTTACTATGGAACTCAACCATAGACCGTCCCGAGCCAGTCTGAGAAATGGGGAGGGAAGCGCAGTGACAATCTCGCCGCAAATAACGTATTTGGCTCGACCCAGTTCTTATTTAAAGAAGACTTATTTCTACCGGTAAGCGGGGTTACAGCCCGTCTCGGGAACCCGGGTCGGGCGAAGGACGTTCAATGGAACAACCAACCTATTTACAGCGTACATATGAAATAAATGATAGTTTATACGACTGTACTATTTAAATGCGTAATACAGTTCACTGCTCGCATACAGTAATAAATAATTATATCGTAAAATATAATTAGAAAATGCCTCAATATGGGAATTGTTTATTAGCAGACTCTTAAATTTACTCGTGATAAATGCACTTTCGAATTATAAATTATAAAAAAATTCACTTTAGTCCTCGAGTCCAATTTAAGAAATTTATGAAAAGTAACCAAATGATAAAGCTGTTCGAACTAAGGAAAATGCACTTGACACCACTGAAATTTATTCTGTTATTATTATTATTATTATTATTCTATTACCAAAGAAAATTTTATAAAGTTATCATCAATATATATATATATATATATGTGTGTGTGTGTGTGTAGGACTGGTCATAAGTCTGGGGTGTGATTTAATGGAAATGTTATTCTAATAAGAATTATATTGGGTGTAGAGAAAAACATTTTTAGGAAATGTTTTATATTCAATCTATATCTTTCTCTCTCACACACACACACACACACACACACACACACACACACACACACACACACACACATATATATATATATTATCTGATGAAAAAACAGGTTTGTGGAAAGCTAAAAACTTAGAAGTGGGTACCTCAAATCCCTGACGTTAATCCCCACAAAAAACTAAATGAAAATATTCGAAAACAAATACAGTTGAGATAAAAACAAGAAACTTAAAATCATTGTGGAGTCTTCTACAAAGGTTCTGTAGTGAAATTCCTGAAGTTTATTTAGAAAAATGGGCGTCTTTTGGTGCCAAACGAATGTTTTAACATTATTTAAAGTGAGAAGCGAATACACACAACAATACTGATTATATCATCTTGTTTTCTACAAATTTAATTTCTATCATATTATTTCTATAGAAAAAAAATTTTCCTATATAATATATATATATATATATATATATATATATATATATATGCGCCTTGGTGGTGTAGTGGTTAGCGTCGCTGACTACGAATCCATCGGCCCCGGTGACGGTAGCCGGCGCGCAGCAAAATCCAGATGTTCATCCTTCCACACAATAAAGAAAGTGGTTGGTAGATAAATGGGTACCCTGAGTGGTCTCGTGGTTAAGACGCTGGCTGCTGGTGGGGCGTGATTCGGATTCTACGTTAAACTGTAGGTCTAAGATGGATTGAAAAGCTTGACCTTCGTCAGAATGAACAATTTGGGCGGAAGCCAACCAAAGGTGTATATATATACGTATATATATAGACTATATATATATATATTTTTTTTTTTCACCCAATATAATTCTTATCATGGTAAATATTTTCCTTAAATTTGGAGGTGTCTCGGATTTATGACCAGTAATATACAGAGGATTAACAAAAGTAAATATACACCACGATGATTGTCCTCAAGCACAAATGTCAAAACTCATCAAATGGAATGCGAGAACGTGTGTCACTTTTGCATAATGGAGAAAACAACACGATTCTAAATATATTCATTGAATAAATCTGTTATTTATTCACTTTCACTCGTACTAGGGAATAAAAACTAGGGAATAAAAACTAGGGAAAAAACCGAAGATGTCTATTTACTTTTGTCCACCCTCTTCAAGATATATATATATATATATATATATATATATATATATATATATATATATATATATCATAAATGTCGCTAGGATAGCGCTATAGTTCAAGAACATTTTGTATGCAAAAATTGAGGCGCGGATAAACAAAATTGCATATTTATCAGATACACCCATTTTTTTTTCTATTTATTTACGTATAAAACAATATTATTATATTATTAATGCAAATTACTTCATTGTTATGAAATAATTAGTTGAATTTAAGAAATTATGGGTTGGTTTTACTTCATAAATTAATAAATGACTTTTCATAAATTAATAAATGACTTTTGTCCCCCCACCCCCCCACCCCCCCAAAATGGTCGAAAAGTCTCATTCAAATTATCTATTGTATATTTTGAAAGATTTGTATTGCTACTAAAATATCTATTTTTGTTTTTTTGTTTTGTTTTTGAGAGCCAAAGATACCCTTTTTTGCGACTGAGGTTGTTGCAAACAATGAAAATTTAGGTTTTTTTTTCCGTTTTTCGCATTTGCATTCTTAAACATAAGTTTAGGGATCAGAATGTTTACTGCGTATTCTGAAAGCTTTATTACGATACTGTAAATGAATGCGTTCGGTTGGATGGTGAACCTGTCTTTACAGTGTCCTATTCTTTTTCTGTTTCGGAATACATATTGTTTACGAGTTTACAATAAGAAATTCGTGTTTAATCAGTATTGTGAATGTTCCGAAAAGAGCAATGATCCCGTAAACTAAAATGAAAGAAAGATTGTTATAGTTTGATCCAACAAATTGTTGGTTAATGAAGCAGACACGAAAATTTAAAATAATATAGTTTCGACCCTTGTTGGTGCAAGCCCTATGCAATTTATTTAAAACATTGTAATAGAACCAAATCCTCCTTTTCAGTTTTAATGGATTATGAACGCAATTTAAGTAATTTATAGGCCATTAATTATGAAATATATGTAGCCTATATCCGCTAACTGTCATCCGGCATCTTTATCCGTTCGGCACCTGTTATCCGGTATTATAAAACTGTCCGGCAATACGCTAAATAAGCCAGTTTTCTAACTTTAAAATTACGTCATCGTAAATTCTTTAATAAGAGGGAAAAAAGCGTCGCATCTCAATTAATAAGATGCTTGTATTAAACCATGACTAAATTTATTGCGATTTTTTTTTTTTAAGTTGGTGAATTGGGTCCGGCGACTGAAGATTTATACCTAACTTGAACCGAATATAATAATAACAATGTCTGGAGGTTGCTTAACATCCTTCGTAAAGGCAAAGGTTATGCGACGAAGGGAACCCTACAGCTTTACTTGGAATCGGGACCAAGGGTCGATACATCATCTGAGCGTAGAAGGCGGCCGCTCACCCAATTACAAACAAATCCAACGTCGGTTAAAGCGAGGTAATCCCTGAACCAAACACAAATTCAGATAATTCTACAAATTTGAGTTTAAAACCGAAGAGAAAATATTAAGAAAAATGTTAAAAAATTAAAAATATTTTTTTACATTAATTTTTAACTAAAAATCTTAATTTTATTTCATATTTTTAATTCCAAATAATTTTGAAAAACGTTTCTTGCGTCATTTTACGTTGATTTTATTTGGTTTTCACTTAAGTTATCTTTGAACCTCTTTTTTTGATATAAATTTTCGATGCTAATTAGACACGATTGATTAATTATACGCTGATCATACATCTGATACGTACGTTTACTTTAACAAAGCCACTGAAGATGGAATCAATATATGTTGAAACGTTTGTTTGCATCCTCGTGTTTGCAAATAAATAATGATACTAATAATAATAATAATAATGTTCTTTGTTGTGTTTCGTGCTTCTCTTCATTGCATAAATTTGAACTCTTGCTCATATATATATATATATATATATATATATATATATATATATATATATATATATATATATATATATATATATATATATACGTACACACAAACCCAGAATGGTCCCCTGAGAAACTTACATGTTAAACACAGACCGTGCATGGAACAAGGAACTCTTCTGGGAAATTACATCCACTATAGTTCGAATAAGTAATGATAAATGACAAATACTATAGTTTTTCTTTTTCATGATGGAAAGCCCAACGTGGGCACCGGGTTACTCGCAAAGAGGCCCCAAAATATAGCTTCCCTCACCAGCTATCTGCAAAGCAGATAGGATCCAGCTTTGGGACAGGATCTAGGGTTTACAGCTTACACCTAGCTTACTACATTCAGAACCTCAATAAACGCAATAAACTCGTTGCACTCACGTCGGATTGAATACATCAAAGAAAAAGGGGTAACTATTGTAGCTGGGTCTTACCTGCTTTGCAGATAGCTGGTGAGGGAAGCTATATTTTGGGGCCTCTTTGCGAGTAACCCGGTGCCCACGTTGGGCTTTCCATCATGAAAAAGAAAAAACTATAGTATTTGTCATTTATCATTACTTATTCGAACTATGGTGGATGTAATTTCCCAGAAGAGTTCCTTGTTCCATGCACGGTCTGTGTTTAACATTATATATATATATATATATATATATATATATATATTATATATATTATATATATATATATATATATATATATATATATATATATATAGCGAGAGAGAGAGAGAGAGAGTGTGTGTGTGTAAATGAATGGTGCAAAAATGTTGTAAGCTTTACTTTTTTTTATTAAAACTTAAACCATAGCGGAAATGCAATAGTTCTAAACAAGATTGCACATGTTTCTATTATGTATTTTTCACCTGGCCAAGGTTTAGTCACAACGTCGTCTATTCAAGAGAAAGCGAAGCTCGTAACGTGGGTTAATGAATGTAGATCGTTCATTAAAGCCTGAGGACGATTTACGCTTGAATTAAACAAACCATCATCAATCAGAAATCTTATCTGAGTGTGGGTAAGGTAGTTCACTGCATTAGGAAGTGTCAAAAAAGGGAAATCCTTCGGTAGATCAAGAAATCCCCCAGAAAGAGTCACTGGTGTTCGTGAAGCATGCCTGAGAAACTTCTAAGAAATTAATAAGGACAGACAGTTGAGTTAAGCATTCCATACTCTTCTGTGCATAAAATCGTACACAAAGTTTTAAAATTCAGGTCCTACAAGATACGAGTTGTTTACCAACTGCATAAAAAAGATTACATTTCTTTCAAATTTCATTTTTAGCGACGAGGCCACTTTTCGTACCTCTGGTAGATTAACCCCTTAAGTGTTCATTTTGCACCTAACGTAACCGTAGCCACCGCGACAAGTAGGTACAAAACACCGAAAGGGTTAAACCATCGTAACTTTTCTTTATGCAGGAGGGAGGGGGCCAAGGGTGAATGCCCGCAAAAGCGGCCCCTCCCTACCCCATAGAAGAAGAAGAGAGCCAAAATCAAGGTCCAGGGTTTTGGAGATGCCTAGACACTCTGCGTTTGGAAGATTGGAGATCATAAACAGGGGGAAAGATGGATTGAGGAAGATTGTTCCAGAGTTGACTGGTTGAGTAGATGAAAGATTGAAAATACCAATTAACCCTTGCGTTAGAGAGTTCGACAGAAAAGGAATGAGAAAGTGTCGAAAGTCTGGTGCTGCGTGCTCTGCCTGATCTGAGGGGAATAACATCCACACGAACAATACAAACATGAAACTGAACGTTTGATGTGATTTATCACGACATCACATTTACGGGCCTTTTACTTTTGCAACGTGGCAGTGTTTCAATAGGATGATGCACCGCCTCATTTTGCTTGTACTGTGCGCATATTTTTAGCGAAACATTCTCAGGACGATGGATTGGTCATGAAGGACCTACAAGATGGCTAGCTCGTTCTCCGAACCTGTCTCCTTTAGCTTTTTATCTTTGGCGACATGTAAAGATATCAAACCAAGGGATATTAATGACCTAAAAATGCGCATCAGAGACGCCATAGCATCAGTTCCTGTAACTGTTTTAGACAATGTTTTCACTGAATCAGAGCGTTGATTTCGTTTAGCTAATGAAAATGATAGAAGCGATGTGAAGTTTTACTAAACATCGAATACAAACTGTGAAACATTTACTAAATTAAATGCCTTTTAAATTTTCCGAATGTAGAAATTTAGTAAATGGCTTATTGGGTTGTTTAGTTTCCTTCAAAACATTTAAGGTCACATGACGGAGGGATCTACAGCTTTGCGCGGTATCCAAACCACCGGTTGCCACATAATCTGGACGCAGAAGACCGTTCCCCATCGAACCCAGACCCAATCTCGCTTAACTTCGGTGATCAACGAGAAGCGGTGTTACGATACTGGCCACGACATAGCCCCCTTCAATCAGAAAGATGCGTGGTGGGGAGGGGAGGTCGATAAAAATAAAAAGGTAAAATAGGAAGAATTTAAGCCCGAAGAATAGAGGGTAAACCAAATGTCATTTAGACCTTTTCCGTTATTGTTATTTCGTGCGGCAGATCGACTAAAACGTTCAGACGAAAATTACTATTTAACCTCATTATCATAAGTGAACTTTGCGGGAGTCGCTTAAACAAAATCCGCTCATTAAGAAACGTGTCTGCGAATGTAAACAATAAATCTTCTCTAATTTCCTAAGATAGTTTTGTAGACGCACTCAAACGTATGATATCGGCTCGGAAACAATAACGAAGATTACCATCAATATCACGAACAAACGTGAAATATTGCGTTCAGTGCCCTTGAAAGAGTCACATCGTGAATATCGGACTGAAGTTAGGGTACGGATGACGCAAACACTACTTTTGCTCAAAATTGGTTCACTAATAATAAATAAATGAATAAAAATAAATAAATTCTAAATAAAAATTTGTCACATACAATTCACTTTTAAATAAATTCAAATAAGGAAGTGTGTGTGTGTGTGTGTGTGTGTATATATATATATATATATATATATATATATATATATATATATATATAAAAGCAAGTTGTGTGTGATTCTGTTTGTTTGTGATTCTGTCTGTCCGTGAACTTTTGGGTCTTTAAAAAGAGCTTAATTAGTTGGTTGGTTGGTTGGTTGGTTGGTTAATTGGACCCCCAGTAATTGGGGGACCGCAGTCTCCCAATTACTGGATGTTCAATTAGTCAATAAAACTATAGAAAAGAACGCAGCCATGAAAATCTTGACCTTCACATTGTGTCAAGATTTGTGAAATTTAAGATTTCATGACTATAGGTTTACTAACCAAATAATTGAACCGCCAGTAATTGGGGGACCGCAGGGCCCCAATTACTAGGGGATACGACGAAAAATAAAACACGATTTGAATAATTAAAACTTAATACAATCAACCCACCTCAAGCAAGTGCTGGGCATAACAGATAGTATTAGTATAATGATAATGTAATATATATATATATATATATATATATATATATATGTGTGTGTGTGTGTGTGTGTGTGTGTGCAGTAAAATCACAGAATAACACGTGATCTTATTAATAAGCAAACAACCACAGGGAAAAGGAAAAAGAAACACGAAATCCGAGCGCTTTCGTGATATATTCACATCTTCATGGAAAAACAAGTAATATTAAGTAATATTACTTGTAATAAGTAATATTACTTGTTTTTCCCTGAAGATGTGAATATATCACGAAAGCGCTCGGATTTCGTGTTTCTTTTCCCTTTTCTCTGTGGTTGTTTGCTTTTTATATATATATATATATATATTACAGAGTGAGTCAAAAGTCATGGCCAATAATATATATATATATATATATATATATATATATATATATATATATATATATATAACGTACTAAAAACGTTCAAAAGAAGGGAGAGGACAGTAATGATTCCCTTGCTAAAAACATTGATTATACCAAAACTTGAATACTGCTCAGTTTTGACGTCCGCATATAAAAAGGAAGAAACTAATAAACTAGAAGAAACTCAGAGACATTTCACAGCAAAGATTGATGGCTGCAAAGAACTCAACTACTTCGAAAGACTACGTAAACTAAATCTGTACTCCCTGCAAAGAAGAAGAGAGAGGTACACCATAATCTACATATTGAAAATGATCGAAAAACTGGTACCAAACCTCAAACTAACACCAATTACCATTCAAACAACACTGAAAAATAGGAAAGGCAAAATGTGTAGTGTTCCCAAATTAAAGGCCCGACAAGGGACTTCCTCAACACTGAAGGAAAATAGGTTGGTTGTCAGGGGGGCCAAGATTTTTTAACCAGCTTCCAAAGGACCTCAGAAACGTTACAGGGGTCAAAGTTGAAGTCTTCAAAAGAAGACTAGATGCCTGGCTCAGGACGGTACCAGATGAGCCGGGTGTACCAGGCTCTGTATGGTGGAGAGCGCAAGAAGGCAACTCGTTCCTCCACTAAGCCGGACCTAGAGGCGGGGCCAACACTTGACCTTCGTGTGAAGAGAGACCAACGCACTGAACCGCAACGAGATTAACGAGGTATATATATATATATATATATATATATATTTATATATATATATATATATATATATTCAAGTGTTTATGGTATTCATCGTGTTTAAAGCCGATTTTACATAACATTTTAAAGAATGGCGAGCATTCAATTGAAGAATTCAAACAATTCCTTTGGATTATTTTGAAAATATTGAAAATGCTGATATGAAAAACAAAACGCAGTCAAATGCAGTTACTATTTTTTACAAAGCACCGCTCTGACTAATACACCCATTCAGGGTACGAGCGGCTCATCGCATCATTGCAGAGTACAGAGAGGGTCAACGTGCTAACGAGGCTTCGTACGTGGTTCATCACCACTGGAAGTAACAATGTTCTCAGTTACCATAATTCAATGAGCGGTCATATCCATAATCATTTCCATGTTTGTGCCGTTAGTTTGTACGTCAGACACTCCTGGTTTTATAGGTTCGTATGTATGATTCACCAGGAACAAGATGTACTGCGAGTTTGTGTTCCCTCATGAAAGGCAACGTAAATGCATTTGTTCTAATCACAAGTACATTCATATCACCTTGGGTTTGCTCGACACAAACTAGACCATGAACTCGAAATGTATGATACAATTTCAAACTTTCCTTTTTTTATCTCTGGCTTCAATTTATTTCTGCGTGATACCAACATAAAGTTATTGGTAATTATCATAAGTTTTAATTCAAACATTTGCAACCCATTCTGATTAAAAGCAGAATTATAATTTAAGGAATCAAAGCAAATTCATCCATATACCTATACCAACCTAACCAGGCACTATTTTGGCCATTATATATACACATATATATGTAATTTTTTTTCTTGCAAGAAGGAGGGGCCAAAGGCGTGCGCCCGCAAATTGCCCTTCTCCCCGAAAGAAGGAGAGAGCCAAAATCAAGGTCCAGAACTTTCGAAATGCATGGACACTGCGTTTGAAAGATTGGAGGTCATAGAAAGCGGGAAAGATGGCTTAAGGAAGATTGTTCCAGAGTTTACCGGTTGAGTACATGAAAGTTTGAGAATACTGATTAACCCTTGTGTTGGAGAGTTGGACAGAAAAGAGATGATAATGTGTCGAAAGTCTGGTACTGCGTGCTCTCCTTAAAGGAGGAGGCATGCAGTTAGAGATCTCAGAAGAGTAGTATCCGTTATAATAGCGATAGTAAGGAGAGAGTAAGGCAACATTACAGCGAAGAGAGAAGGACTGAAAACAATCAGTAAGAGGCGGGGAATTGATGAGATAAAAAGTTTTGATTCCACCCGGGCAAGTAGAGCTGTGTGGGTTGAGCCACCACACACATGAGGAGAAACGTACTTCATACAGGAGCGGACAAGACCCCTGTACGGAGATAGCAACTGAATCGGGGTGAAGAAACTAAGGAGCCGGTGCAGCACACCCAAGCTCTTAGAAGCTGTTTTAAAAAGAGTGTATATGTAATATTTCCAGGAAAGATCACGACATAAGGAAACACCAAGAATATTAATAGAAGAGGAAGGATTGAGATATGTATTGAAGATAAGGGGATAGTCGAGTGGAAGATTGTGACGAACAGACAGATGAAGGAACTGAGTTTTTGAGGCATTGAAAACCATAAGGTTTTTCTGCAGCAATCAGAGATAGTAGAAAAATCAGAGGTCGGGTGCGCTATAGCCGTCTCTCGGGAAGCATAGCGTGACTGTTGAGGGGGACGCTTTGTGAAGCGGGTGTAGAAGTGAAGAGTGAAATTATCGGCACAGGAGTGGATATGACATAAAGTGCAACTTAAAGGATCATTAATAAATAAAAGGAAGAGACAAGAAGGGTGACAGGACAGAGCCCCGAGGAACACCACTATTAATAACTTTAGGAGAAGAACAGTGTCCATCTACAACCACAGTTATAGATCGGGAAAGGAAATCAGATATGAAGGCACAGATAGAAGGATAGAAACCGAAGGAGGGCAGTTTCGAAGTTAAAGATTTGTGTCAGACTCTATCAAAAGCATTTGATGTCTACCACAATAGCAAAGGTTTCACCGAAATCACGAAACGAGGATGACCAAGACCCAGAGAGATATGCAAGAAGATCGCCAGTAGAACGCACACTAACGATATGAAAGAAGATTGTGAGTAGAGAGGTGTTTAAGAATCTTCCTATCAAAGATAGCTTAAAAACTTTAGAAAGGCAAGAAAGCAGAGTAATTGGACGACAGTTGGAGAATTGAAAGCGGTCAACTTCCTTTAGGATAAGCTTAATGAAAGCGAACTTCCAGCAGGAAGGATAAGTACCAGATGAAAGAGAAAGACAAAAGGGTTTGTCTATGTAGGTTAGCCTATGTAGGGTGTCAGCACAGAAGCACAGTACTTGAGAACAACAGGAGGGACACCATCAGGCCCGTACCCTTTCCAGGAGTTAAGCCCAGATAGGGCAGAAAAAACATCTTTGTTAGAAATTCTAGTGTTAAACATAATTAAGTCTGAGGGGAAGTTGATGGAGGAACAGCACCGGAATCGTCCAGGGTTTAGTTGGAGGAGGAAATATGAGCAAAGAGTTTAGCTTTATCAGAGAAATGACGGCAAATGAGCCGTCGAAATGGACGGAGCTACAAAAGTAGCTCAATATTTTATGGTTGAAGGGGTTGTTTAACCTTTCGCAACATCTTAGATGATATGACGGAGGGGTCTTATAGCTCTAAGTGGAATCGGAACCACAATGTAGACGTTGAGGACTGTTCCCCCATCCAACTCCTATCAGTTAAGTCCAATGTCACTTAACTTCGCTGATGACCGGGAAGCGGTGTTAAGACACTCGCCATGACGTTATAGCCCTTCCATCGAAAGAACCACATAATCAGCAAAATGTTCAGTTAACTATATAACCCAACCGGGTACTATTTTGCCCAGTACAATTATGCCTGACCGATGAAATTCGCATAGCTCATACCCAACTTAATCTATCGAACCGAGATGGGCGTTCGAAGGTTGTTTTCTGTTAAGTCATTAAATAGTGAGGTATTCGCTAATCTAGCCTAGCCTAACCTAACCTAATCAGAACCAACATATCTTTTTTTCCCAAAGTTAAAAAATTTTCAAGATTTTTTTAACATAAATTTGTTAGTGTTCCGAGGTATTAAAAGTGTAACCTCACAAAAAAAAAACTAACCTACTACATTTGTTAGTTATCACACACTTGACCTTGCTTATGTGCAGTTGCCTTCGTGCGAGCACATATTTTATATATATATATATATATACCGGGTTGCCGAGTAAAAAGTAATTAAGTATTTAAATCGTTATAAAAGCAAGCAAATCTTGACAATAGTAATTACATTTACTATTGTCAAGATTTGCTTGCTTTTATAACGATTTAAATAAATAATTTGCTTTTATATGTAGCACTTCTATATGTCTTTATAATATTTGTTTTTAATATACTCTATTTATCTTTGTTGCATATTTTCCAAAAATATTTAATCACCCATCAAAAATGCCTTCATATAGTCAAGAAGATCTCGTATTGATAAAACAATTACGTATTGAGACACTCTATGGTGCCAGAATAATTATATCAATGTTTCCAAATAAATCATGGACTCGTTCTGGTGTAGAAAAAAATATTCGTAAAATTGATAGAACTGGATGTGTTGCTAGAACCAAAGGTAGTGGAAGAAAAAGAGAAGTTCGCACTGATGAAAATATTGCATTGGTTGAGGAAATGGTTCTAAGTCAGGAAAAAAGCCTGGAATGCATATGACACCAAATGAAAATACGGCAGAAATCGGAATTTCAAGAAGTTCTCTACAACGAATTGTCAAAGAAGATCTGCAGTTGACAATGCAGATCTTGATTGAAGTCAATAAGATGAACGGAATAGAAGCATGTCAAGTTTTTCTTGAAAGATTTCTCAATGTCAATAGACTCTGGTTTAGTGATGAAAAATCATTTTCAATTCGATCACCTATCACCACTCAAAACAATAGAGTGTATTAAAGACTTTTAATTCAACGGTTTAACTTTTCTATAAAACTAATGATCTCCCGCTGTGGCTCAAAACTGGGTAAAAGTGATGTTGTTTTTGTTGAAAGCGGTGTTAAAATGAATGTTGTTTATTATTACAACAGTATATTAGAGAAACATCTACCAAAAATTCGCGAAATTTCGGCAAATCTATATACATTTCAGCAAGATGGTGCAACGAGTCATACTGCTCACCTTACAATTGAATATTTAAACAAAGAAGTTCCTGACTACATAAAACCTAAAGATTGGCCTGGCAACAGCCCAGATTTTTCTCCTCTTGATTATGCAATATGGGATGAACTAACATTGACCAATTAAAAGAAAAGATTGTGGAAGAATGGAATTCACTGCCACAAAATTTCATAAACAGGGCAATTGATAACTGCCGCCATCGTTTGGAGCTTTGTGTCCAACAAGGTGGTGGATATTTTGAGTATTTGATGTCATAATATAGACAATAAACAGGAGTATTTATTAACATGTATTATTTATTTTGTATTTCTTTCTATAAAACAAATAAAATCTTAAAAGGAATAGCTTACTTTTTACTGAGCAACTCATATATATATATATATATATATATATATATATATATATATGATACAAACCCACAAGGAAAAAGAAAAATTACTGCAAGGCCTTTCGTGTATTCAGAAGTACACCTGGTCAGGGAATGTACTTCGGAATACACGAAAGGCCTTGGAATCATTTTTCTTTTTCCTTGTGGGTTTGTATCATTTATTCATCTCACGTGTTTATTTGTGAAATTCACCGCACATATATATATTTAAGTGTGTAAATGAGTAAAAACACATTCCTAAATGTATTACAATAATTAAACATGTGCTGAAGGTACTAGGCATAGCGTACTTATTCATAAGTAATGCACAGAAATATCAAACCTATGATTTTATTTCGGGGGCGGCTGAAGACCCCGTAGCCCCCCCCTGTCTACGTCCCTATATATATATAATATATATATATACACTCACATTTGCATAATATTCAAGATTATCATCTTGCCCGTATCGTATATATTACGTAGCATTTGTTGCCCCCCGCCGTTTATACATATGTATATATTTCCTTCAATTCAAAAGCAAAGAAAGAGAACAAGTGTTGAAAAAATGAATATAAATTCTCTTCGTTGAATTAATGGTGAGAGGTGCCAATGACCGCCGCCGCGTCTATCTTTGCACGGACTTAAAACAGAAGTCGACAACTGCAACAATTGATGATCTGGACGCAATGCAATAAAGGGGAATCTACAAATCTGGCTTTAGACTTTTGTGAATCGAAGTAATCTGACAGGGCGACTCTAAGATACCCAACGGATGCCCATAAATCTGATCTTTAGCGCGAGAATTAATTTTGAAGGTTTGGGCAGCATCGATTCATAAACCAACGAAAGCAAATGTGTATATACAACAACAGCTCTTCGTATAAGATTTTATATAAATATAAGATCAGAGGATGTGTATGTGTGTATATATATATATATATATATATATATATATATATATTATATAATTTAAGCCTTTTTTCACGTGTATATATATATATATATATATATAATTTAAGCCTTTTTCACGTATATATATATATATATATATATATATATATATATATATATATATATATATATATATATAAGGTTAGAGAAGGTATTCATAGATCAGCATATAGACAGCTTATGCAGCCAAAAAAAATATATATATATACCACACATATATATATATATATATATATATATATATATATATATATATATATGTGTGTGTTACATAAACTGTATGGAAAGGTCACGCTCAACCTTGCACTTTGTTTGCTTTTTTTAAACTATTATTGTTTGCTTACTTTTTTTACATCCTTTTTTCCTTTATTCTCTTTTTTTCTTCCATTTTCATAATTGTTTTTCTTTTATAATTCACGTGACCTCCGTCACCCGCCATAAATTCAAAAGTCTTTCCAAACAGTTCGAAAGCTTAAATTTTGCCAAACAAATTCACTTAATGATGAATTAAATAATATTTAAATAATATAATTAGTAAAAACCTCATTTTTACGCACTTACGAATTATAAACAACCTTTTTTTATTATCTTATTTTATGAAGTTTTATTTTAAATTATGATTTACCAACTTTTTTAACGGCTGTTCTAGAAGAACGTTGAAGTGTATTCATTTTTTAACGGCGACTTTAGAACGTTGATGTGTATTTAGTGCTTAACGGCTGTTCTAGAAGAACGTTGAAGTGTATTCATTTTTTAACGGCTTTAGAACGTTGATGTATTTAGTGCTCAACGGCTGTTCTAGAAGAACGTTGAAGTGTATTCATTTTTTAACGGCGACTTTAGAACGTTGATGTGTATTTAGTGCTCAACGGCTGTTCTAGAAGAACGTTGAAGTGTATTCATTTTTTAACGGCGACTTTAGAACGTTGATGTGTATTTAGTGCTCAACGGCTGTTCTAGAAGAACGTTGAAGTGTATTCATTTTTTAACGGCGACTTTAGAACGTTGATGTGTATTTAGTGCTCAACGGCTGTTCTAGAAGAACGTTGAAGTGTATTCATTTTTTAACGGCGACTTTAGAACGTTGATGTGTATTTAGTGCTCAACGGCTGTTCTAGAAGAACGTTGGTGTATTCATTTTTTAACGGCGACTTTAGAACGTTGATGTATTTAGTGCTTAACGGCTGTTCTAGAAGAACGTTGAAGTGTATTCATTTTTTAACGGCGACTTTAGAACGTTGATGTGTATTTAGTGCTCAACGGCTGTTCTAGAAGAACGTTGAAGTGTATTCATTTTTTAACGGCGACTTTAGAACGTTGATGTGTATTTAGTGCTCAACGGCTGTTCTCGAAGAACGTTGAAGTGTATTCATTTTTTAACGGCGACTTTAGAACGTTGATGTGTATTTAGTGCTCAACGGCTGTTCTAGAAGAACGTTGAAGTGTATTCATTTTTTAACGGCGACTTTAGAACGTTGATGTATTTAGTGCTCAACGGCTGTTCTAGAAGAACGTTGAAGTGTATTCATTTTTTAACGGCGACTTTAGAACGTTGATGTGTATTTAGTGCTAACGGCTGTTCTAGAAGAACGTTGAAGTGTATTCATTTTTAACGGCGACTTTAGAACGTTGATGTGTATTTAGTGCTCAACGGCTGTTCTAGAAGAACGTTGAAGTGTATTCATTTTTTAACGGCGACTTTAGAACGTTGATGTGTATTTAGTGCTCAACGGCTGTTCTAGAAGAACGTTGAAGTGTATTCATTTTTTAACGGCGACTTTAGAACGTTGATGTGTATTTAGTGCTCAACGGCTGTTCTAGAAAAACGTTGAAGTGTATTCATTTTTTAACGGCGACTTTAGAACGTTGATGTGTATTTAGTGCTCAACGGCTGTTCTAGAAGAACGTTGAAGTGTATTCATTTTTTAACGGCGACTTTAGAACGTTGATGTGTATTTAGTGCTCAACGGCTGTTCTAGAAGAACGTTGAAGTGTATTCATTTTTTAACGGCGACTTTAGAACGTTGATGTGTATTTAGTGCTCAACGGCTGTTCTAGAAGAACGTTGAAGTGTATTCATTTTTAACGGCGACTTTAGAACGTTGATGTGTATTTAGTGCTCAACGGCTGTTCTAGAAGAACGTTGGTGTATTCATTTTTTAACGGCGACTTTAGAACGTTGATGTATTTAGTGCTTAACGGCTGTTCTAGAAGAACGTTGAAGTGTATTCATTTTTTAACGGCGACTTTAGAACGTTGATGTGTATTTAGTGCTAACGGCTGTTCTAGAAGAACGTTGAAGTGTATTCATTTTTAACGGCGACTTTAGAACGTTGATGTGTATTTAGTGCTCAACGGCTGTTCTAGAAGAACGTTGAAGTGTATTCATTTTTTAACGGCGACTTTAGAACGTTGATGTGTATTTAGTGCTCAACGGCTGTTCTAGAAGAACGTTGAAGTGTATTCATTTTTTAACGGCGACTTTAGAACGTTGATGTGTATTTAGTGCTCAACGGCTGTTCTAGAAGAACGTTGAAGTGTATTCATTTTTAACGGCGACTTTAGAACGTTGATGTGTATTTAGTGCTCAACGGCTGTTCTAGAAGAACGTTGAAGTGTATTCATTTTTAACGGCGACTTTAGAACGTTGATGTGTATTTAGTGCTCAACGGCTGTTCTAGAAGAACGTTGAAGTGTATTCATTTTTAACGGCGACTTTAGAACGTTGATGTGTATTTAGTGCTCAACGGCTGTTCTAGAAGAACGTTGAAGTGTATTCATTTTTTAACGGCGACTTTAGAACGTTGATGTATTTAGTGCTTAACGGCTGTTCTAGAAGAACGTTGAAGTGTATTCATTTTTTAACGGCGACTTTAGAACGTTGATGTGTATTTAGTGCTCAACGGCTGTTCTAGAAGAACGTTGAAGTGTATTCATTTTTAACGGCGACTTTAGAACGTTGATGTGTATTTAGTGCTCAACGGCTGTTCTAGAAGAACGTTGAAGTGTATTCATTTTTTAACGGCGACTTTAGAACGTTGATGTGTATTTAGTGCTCAACGGCTGTTCTAGAAGAACGTTGAAGTGTATTCATTTTTTAACGGCGACTTTAGAGCGTTGATGTGTATTTAGTGCTCAACGGCTGTTCTAGAAGAACGTTCAAGTGTATTCATTTTTTAACGGCGACCTTAGAACGTTGATGTGTATTTAGTGTTTAACGGCTGTTCTAGAAGAACGTTGAAGTGTATTCACATTTTAATGGCGACTTTAGAACGGTGAAGTGTATCCAGTTTTTAACGGCTGTTGTAGAATGTTAGAATGTATTAACTTTTTAACGGCGACTTTAGAACGTTGAAGTGTATTCGCTTTTTAACGGCGACTGTAGAACGTTGAAGTGTATTAAGTTTATAAAGGCTGTTGTACTGTAGAACGTTAAAATGTATTCACATTTTAACTTTTAGAACGTTGAAATGTATTTTAACGACGACTTTAGAACGTTGAAATGTATTCACTTCTTTACGGCGTCTGTAGAACGTTAGAATGTATTTCTTTTTTTAACGGCTTGTAGAACGTTAACACGTATTTATTTTTCAACAGCAATTGTACAACATAAAAATATATTTACTTTTCAACGGCAACTGTACATTAAAAAAAAATATATATATATATATATACTGTAAACGTTGAATAAAATACTACGATAATGATTAATAAACTAATTTATAGGCAGCACATTAATACACAAATCTATTAAAGTATAATTATTATCAAAAGATAATTTGTATAAGTTTGAAAATAACAAAAATACATTTATAAAAAGTAACTTTAAAAATTAAAAAAAAAAATTCTTACATTTGAGACAATCTTCCACGTCTGCTCGCTTTACAAGAGAATTTACCTCACAAATAGTTTAATTGCACCAATGGAATTTTGAACACAGAAGGCCAACGAAATAATAGCGTGTAATGACACGTCCTTAATAAATAATGTAAATGGATTTAAACGAACGAAATACGAATTAAAAGAAAAATAAAACGAGCTAAGAAAAATACGTTTTTAATTGATGGGTTGAAATACAGGAAAAGAAACAGTGGAATACATGAATTAAGTTCGTCTTTATTGGGTCTGATTGTGGGTTTTTATGAATCGAATTAAAACTGTGTTTCATGAACGTAAAATTAGAAGGACGCAAATTGAATTTTATTTATATCAATGTGATGCTCACGAAATGAAACACGCACGAACATGAACACACACGCAGAAAAACAAAATATATATATATATATATATATATATATATATATATATATATATATATATATATATACAGGGTGTCCCAAAAAAACTATATACTCATATATATGATGCCATAAAGAGTATATAGTTTTTTGGGACACCCTATATATATATATATATATATATATATATATATATATATAAAGAGAGAGAGAGAGAGAGAGAGAGAGAGAGATGTGGCTATATTGGCAGAGCTGTGCTTTGTGTAAAACAGTGAAACATCACTTCAAACTTAAACCTAATCAATTGACACGTGTTGATAATATAGATTATATATATATATATATATATATATATACATACGGGTATATGAGATAGAAAATGAGGTTTGTTAGTGTATTATACGTATTAAAAATAATATTCTTTGTTAACATCTGATTTATTTGTGTGCTTCGTCTCAATTTGACAGCGGGTACGAGATTTTACACGTAAATTTGCAAGGAATACCCAATGCCTTCATGTTCTGAGACATGATCCCCTCACTCGCATGATTCCGCGACATAAAAGGCTCTGAGCGAAGATTGCGTGTGTTTTATGCTCTTGTATGTCACTTGCAGCGCTGTTCTTCGCTTTATTTATGCCTGTATGCGTGCTTGTACATTCCGATCTTTTCTAATAAATTATTTCACTATTGCAGAGTTTAAAATTGCATATACACTGCTTTTGCGGTCGCTCTAAACACTCACTCCGAATAGTTTTCGATGTTGGCTGCGGGAGTATTGTTTTATACGAAGTCTTTCTCGCGGTTCGATAAATCAACGTGGAACAGCATTCTTCGGTAAAGTAATCAAGGTTCCGTTACTTAATGGATATTTATTAGGCAAAACGTATGGTTAATTTAAATAAACCCGTTGCGTGTCTTGTTAAAATGTACGTTTGATGTATGCTGAGAAAGTGTCTTACAAATTTATTGATAATTAGTTTGCAAATGGAAATTTTTAAGCAGAATAGAAAAGAATTTAGGTATGCATGCGATTACTATCAAACCGTGTGGGAAAAGGGTTTCAGTTGAATTACGAAGCAATAGCCGAGACTAATTTGAAGAAAAAAAGAAGAATCTCGTAACAACGGGCGAGTGGCATCATAAAGAGGTATTTTCTATTTAAAAAAAAACGAGTTAAAACACTCCGCGCACGGCCCTTTCCATAGCTTTTACTTTAAAGAATTCACCGCGTCCTTCCTTCCTCGCTGATGTTGATTGGTTCCGAAAAAAGCGATCGATCGAGCTTCACCGCATTTCTTTAAAACAAACCTTCGCTATAGATTAATGGAAAGTAAACAAAATATCTCAACTCGCTGCCATTTATTCCCTAATCGATCTCCGAGATCAAAACATTGTAAAGGACACTATTTGATCCCAATTCTGGCCCGAAGCGATCGCGGCAACGGGTCCAGTCGGGATGATCACGTTGCGTCAACAACAGAGCCACGCGGGGCATGACAAAATGTGAATTAACGTTTGCGCTCCGGATGGGAACAGCGATTCGAAAAGAACTCGCGCGGATCAACGGCGATTCGAGAAGAACTTGCATGGATCAACGACGACGAGACGACGGAGTTAAAAAAATAAGAAACATGCAAGCCAGGAAGTCGAAGAAGGGGGGAGAAGGGGAGCGGAGAATGGGAGAAGAAAATGGCACACTAAATAAATGTAATGTACATCATGATTTTTACATCTATTCGTGATAATGATCACAAACATGGAACTGAGGTTAGTTTCAGATTTCATTTTGCTATTACATACTCATAAATTATATAAAATTACATCACAAGACTTAAGAAAAGAGAGAGAGAGAGAGAGAGAGAGAGAGAGAGAGAGAGAGAAGATTGCTGCATGCGTGGGGATAGAAAGAAAAGCGCGTACCAAGAAACTGAGGTATAATAAAATAAAAGATACCCCGAGTCCAAGTGAGCCCGGTTATACTATATCTTCCCTCTTTCAGTACTTCTCCGTTCTCTTTGTGTTTTTACAACACTTTAAAAGCTATCGAATTATTTTGATCCAAAGTGGTGTCAGATAAACCGCAACTCATTAAGAGAGTTAAAATTACCACGTGAATTGGGCAATTCTGAAAGTTAGAAATGTCCCCAAAAATTCCTCATTTCCAAAAATACCCAAATACTGTAGTAAACAAAATTACTTCACTATGCACTGGAGCTTATTTCATTCCAATTTGAATTAATATAACTCGATGTTTTTAAAGTGAGCATTTCAATATACTTTGGAGTTATTTGATTTACGTTAAGAGCTCGTGATTCTTATGAAAGGCCGTTGTGAATTAAAAATAATCATATATTCATTCCGAAATCACTTAAGTTAAATTAATATTCCACTTCGAGTCGTGGTAATGAGTGTTTCGTGTGTATCACGAAAGTATTTGATAAATTTAAAAAATTATATATTTAAATACATTCAGACGACTTAGGCGAGGCGTGACCCTTGTAAAAATAATTTATCACTTCCTGAATTATTTTTTTTTTTTCTTCTTTTTACAGGCGTACCAACTTAATCATATTAAAAAAAATAAATTAATCAACATCTACCCGTGTCTACTCACTTCCCTGCTTAACACAACAAGAATTTTTCCGTCGAGAATCACTTTTTTACGTATTACTCTCTCTCTCTCCCTCCTTCTCTCGCTCATCTTTCATTATTATTCACTCCTCTTTTGGTGCCATAATCAGTCACTGGGTTTTTTTTTGTCTTCTTCAATTTCTTTTCTCCGAAATTAAAGTGTCAACCGATCATGCTTTTGATTTAAACGTGCAGATAAGGCACACAATTTTGGCGTCTCCTCGCCGTATGCAAAGCCTAAAAGGAAGCCTAATCTTCGGCTACGTGGGGATTATTTGGCGTTTATGAAGCATCCCTTTATGGATGATACATGCGCGATCTCCAAGATTTCGCTCAAAGTATATGTTACGCGTAACGTGCGGACTGATACGCATTTACTTTAAAAACTGTAAGAAAAGTTTAAGGCGTAAGAAAAGTTTCTCGGTTAATGCGTAAAAACCTGATATATATATATATATATATATATATATATATATATTATATATATATATATATATTATATATAATATATATTATATATATATATATAAAATGGCACTTAAAGATTTAGTTCCTGGAAATTTTTGTCTTATTATAGTGAAATCAGTTGAAATATGCAAATATTTTTATTTTACAAATGTTTTTGTAAACAAAAACGAAAATTACCATTAAACAAGTATGAAGTTTTTCTTGAATTTTGAAAATGGAGGAGCTGCTTGGTTAGTGAAAGAATTTTTTTTTTTTTTGGCGTTATTTCATCCAATTAGCGGAACAAAGTCGATCTGCACACTGTCGACATAATTTCGATACTAAAAAGTTGGTTAAATTAGGTCAGGTTAAGTTTACTCGGGTTAGGTTAGGTTACATTATACCCGGTTAGGTTAGTCTGTTAGATTAGGTTAGTAATTTTCATTGAAAATCCGAAATGTATATTTGAAATGTGAAATTCATATACTCGCCCGAGGTTGAACGTCGCCATTTGAAATTCGATTTTGTTCATGTAACGATTTTCATCTTTAGAATATATAATTTGTAGTTTTTTCAAATTAGATTTTTGACTGAATATAAAGTCAGTTTCTCTTAAGAGAAGATGGAGATCAATGGCGCGCCGTATTGAAACTTTACAAAGCTTCACAAAAGCAGATTTAAATCAAATTTGAAATATTTTTAATAACTTTTTTCATTTTATAAAATTAACAACTACAACATAATTACAACCTTTCAAATAATAACTTTGACTAAACTAAGAAAACTACAAAAAATTAGTTTACAGTAAAATAATCATGAAACCCAGCATAGATAATGGGTTAATGACATTATTATATTGAGCAGAGATTACTACATATTTTAACAGAAAACGCAATGTATTAAATAACCAACCAAAATTCATTGAAATTACGAGTAAATCATTGAAAAGTATTTCGAAACTTACAAACCAACTAAACCGAATTCTACGAAGACAAAAATGAAAAGAAATTAAGAAAATTTGATTATGATAAATTATTCGCTTCGGGCATCCAACCAACCATTATTTTAAGGACTTCCACAGACCACAAATATACGAGAATAATACCCCACTATGCCCCCTATTCTGTCAAACATTAACACGTTTATAAATTTTATAAAATTATGCTCTTTCAATTTTATTATTCTATAATCACTATAATCTTATACTTTTGTAATTTTCATAATTCTTCAAGTCTTTAATTTTATAATTTTATAATTTTATAATTTTTAATTTTAAGTTTTTATAATTCCAAAAGTTTTTAACTTTTCAATTCTACGATCTCATTGTGGATACGTACATAATATTACGTTCTTATGTACGTTCTTCCTTTAAACAACCCTTTTTAATTTTTTAATATACCGTTATATCTACGAGTGTAATATATATATATATATATATATATATATATATATATATATATATATATATATATATATATATTATATATATACCGGTACCTGTTATTATCTCTATTACCGTATTGCCCTAATCTCTACATTATGATCAACACTTTAAATACTTTCAATATTGTAAATTAAATTACTGAATCGGAAAACGTATAATCAACAGCAACTATATTTCAGTAGACAACTTTTCAAACAAGAAATACAACAATGAAAACTTGTCTTCCTTAAACTTAAACATTTGCGGTCTCTCAAACCAATTTGACGAACTTACAGCTAACCTAAAATTATCGCAACCCAACTTCACACGCATTATATTAACTGAAACTTGGTTAAATGATTATAATAAAATATTTTCTAACATCCCAGGGTACACAAACTACTATATATTTAGGATTAACAATAGTTGGGGGGAGGGGAGATGTAAGTATATTTGTAGACTGAAACTACAAGAGTAAATGTATCGAAAAACTGATAAACATAAATAATACCTCAAAAACACTCGCAATTGAAATGTACTCGTATATTCATACCATCCAAGATTAAAATTTTGGCATCTACTTCCATCAACTGGTAATGTACCAACTTTTATTACAATTGTTGATAGAATTCTAACCTCCAATTATAATCATTGCGGGAGATTTAAATAGTGATCTCACAAGACAACACTCAAATAATAATACAGGCTTCCTTCACATCATGACTGGGAGCGGTTTTAAATTAGCTATTACAAAGCCATCTAATGTAGACTCCACAATGACATTAGAAATTCGACTCTGCGAGATCAAATTTAGGTACGGTCTCCATTTGACTGCATCTTGAGTATAATTATATTAAATATCACAGATCACTTGCCTACATACACCATGCTAATCACCCATTTCTCCGCACAGGAAAATATAAAAGTTGACTATAGATCTTACGCATATAATAATAAACTAAAATTCCTTAGAGAAATAATAGCTTTTGACTGGACTGCAATAACCGAAAATAACCATGACATTAAAAAAAAATTTCAAGCATTCTCAAGCACATTAATGGATATATTCAACACGAACTTTCCTCTGAAATCAAAAGTAATATGTAAAACTAAATACAACAACCGATAGATCACCTCAACGCTCATTGTGAGTATTGAAGCAAACGTATTCTCTTTAAATAATGGAAAACTGCTATTGTTACCGAAAAGACATACAAAAATTTCGGTAACAGACTTAATGCAGTCATTATAAAAACAAAAGCAGATCACTATTGTTAAAAAATTGATGAGCAATAATCCATTCCTATAAATGTTATGGGACACTGAAGAATTTAATAAACACAAAAAAAGATAAAACAAATTCCTTGTCCTCCTTCACACAAGGCGGAAATTCTTACAGTGATCCCAAAGGCAAAGCGAATTTATTAAACAACTTCTCTGCAAATATCGGGTTCAATACTGCAACCTCTATTCCAAATACTGACATTCGCTACCGACAATACATGCCACAACCCGCTCCAAATTCACTTTTCTTTGATCCAATCCTAACAACGATATTTCTTTAGCAAAATAAAAAATCTTAAAATAAAGATTTTGACAATAATACGATCCCAGTAAAAATATACAAATTAGCATCGGATGAAATTGCAATCACACTCAGTAAATTAATGAATGAATCAGTAACACTAGGTATTTTTCCACAGTCTAAAGGAAGTCAGAGTATGTCCTGAAACCCAAACACCCCATCCAATTATTCTCCCCATTTTCGTATTGCCAACTTTAAGTAAGGTATTTAAAAAGATCGAGTCCAATAAATTTACTAAATTCCTAATCAAATACTATATTTGAACTAAAAACAGTTTTGGTTTAGAGGTGGGCATCCAACGAGAGATGCCATAAACATGCTGTTAGAAAATGTGTATCAGAACTTAAATAGCAAAAAACACGATATGAAATTTTAGTGAATAAACTTCACATATACGTAATAAGAGGAAATGTCCTCGACTGGGTCAAATCGTTTTGTGAAACTTCAGCAGGCTAATGTCATTTAGTTTATTAGGTTGGGTATCTCCCGTCGTACAAATGGGTATAGGTCCAGACCTTTGACTGAACTATGGATCTATTACGTGCCATTCTCAAAGGATGGTAAAAACATTTGTGCTAAATTAGCATTATATACGTTTATAGTTAAAATAATGATAAGTTGACTTATAGAAAAATGACAAACGTATCTCCTATGAAGGCAAATCTCATTAACACAAATATTATGATCTTTTAATATTAATCATAATATGTACATTCACCATATTAAAAAAGTGAAATAATAGCGTTTTATATTTCTTTATCACAAACATGTAGAAAGGCAAATTAGCTAACTTTGAACTGGAAATGCAAATATTTTCAAAATTACTGAAATGTGTATATACAAATTACACATATATATACTGAATACTATAAATTTTAAAGGTTTTTAATTTTCAAAATCTCTTTTGGGATCACCTGAAGATCAGGACCCCAGCCTCAATTACCAAATGATATCTTCCTTAAAACTAACGAAAATATCACGACTTAACCTGACCAATCGTCAAGGGCGTACAGTTGACCTAACCGGGCATTCAATTTAATTTATTATTATATTTGGTACTGTAAAGCAAAAAACAAGAATACACGGAGGCCCTGATCTTCAGGTGATCCCTCTTTTGCATGAATTATGCGTGGTAAAATATGAAGGAATGATTCAATTAAGGTAGTTAAAATCTGGCGATAAGAATTTATTAACATAGGCACAATTTTTGCTCTCATGTAATATAAAATATGGATCAAGTAAAGATAAGCCCCCAGCCTTCTTTAATTAGCCTTATAAGGCTAACTAACGAAAATATCACGACCTAACCTAACCAATCGTCAAGGGCGTACAGTTGACTTAACGATTGGTTAGGTTAGGTCGTGATATTTTCGTTAGTTAGCCTTATAAGGCTAATTAAAGAAGGCTGGGGGTGCTTATCTTTACTTGATCCTAAAATATCTCTCTACTATGATGAGTAAACTCTCCTTTAGATTCCATCTTTATTCTAAACGGCCCACTGAAGATGTATTTCTTACACAATTTATAACTACAGTGGACACTAAAAACAACAACTATATTTAATGTAAACAAAAAATTTGTTTAGATTTTAGGCGAACGAACTACTGTGTTCAAAATTACGAACGAAATAAATTATGTTATTTCAAAATAAATTTGGTTTAGATTAAACAAACAAAATTATACGTAATTATTAGGAATTAATAAATTTCCAATTTCCCACATGAAGTGAAGACCACTTCAAAATAAATATAAACCTTTGTTTGTTTAAAGTAAACAAAAACTATTTTTTGAAGTAACATCGTTTAATTAAGTTCAATTTTAACAAAATTTCGCCTCATAATTTTGAACGTTACTTTGTTCGCTTAAAATCTGAGCAAAATTTTTGTTTAAATTAAATAGAATTTTTTGAGTGTACACAAAAATTGTTAAATATTTGAAGCCATTAAATTTCATACATACAAAAACACAAGAGTTATTCAAAATTAATTTCATGATTACATTTCATGATTTCATGATTAAAATTTAACAGGCTTCTTCACGATAGCTGCCTTATGATAACTTAACCCTTTTTACACCCCACTGTTACTTTACTGATTTTGTTTTGGCTAAACCACAGACCATTTTATTCAGTCTCAGAAAAGACCTCCGTGCAGTAAAGGGTTAAAAAGAATTTTTTCAAATACTTTTTGCTCTTCTCCCTTCGTCGTACCAAAACTCGCGTTCATAAAAATGTGTCAAGATTTCAATACGGGATGTTCAAAAAGAAACGCAACCCAAAATAGAAAAGAAAAGGGTTAGGTTACATTGATTTTCCAATGGGTTGCGTTTTTTTTTTAACACCCTGTACAAACTTCAGTATTCATTTTCGGAAATTTGCGGATTGACGAATTAAATTCATTATAAATTACAAAAAAGAAAAAATTTGTGCAATATCAGAATTATCAATTAAATGAAAACCATTTTATAATTAAAAGTCTACAAGTATTTAACATTCTGTATAAAATTTTGAAACTCCAAAATTCCTTTAAATTTACAAAATTTACAAAATTTACAAAATTTTTAAAATTTACAAAATTTACAAAATTTACAAAAAATTTTAAATTTACAAAATTTACACAAAATTTTAAATTTACAAAATTTACAAAATTTACAAAATTTATAAAATTTAAAGATGTTTCATTCCGATTATGATTAATATACCATATGGTTTTTTCTTATGCAGGAAGGAGGAGCCAAGGGTAAGCTCCCGTAATATACAAATGAATACAAAGTACTACGAAGGACACCAAACAGCTACAGACCGACCGGCTGGTCCCTACGAGGCTGTCTCTTTAAGAAGGAAAGTTAAAAGATGAAAGAAAATTTAAGGACAAATGAAAACTTTAAAGCAAAGCGAAGAAGAAAGGTTGAAAGGAAGGAAAGAAATTTAAAGAAAGTGAAAATTTTATGTATACAGGGTGGCCCATAAGTCCTAATCGGTTATAATTAAAGCGAAACTCCATCTAGCGAATTTAAAAGAAAATGAAAGAATACTTGCCGAGATGGTTATATTTTCCACTTTGAATAATCAATAAAGATTTATAAACTTTTTATAAACTTTTTGCTTTGTTTGATTTTTTTGTATTTTCGCTTTAACTGATTGGGACTTATAGCCACCTGTATATATATATATATATATATATATATATACACACACACACACACACACACATATATATATATATATATATATATATATATATATATATATATATATATATATATATACAAGATTAAAATTTTCTACCCACTGTATAGGTGGAATTTATCTCTAAAATAGTGCATATATTTTTGGCATATATTTTTTGCTTTTAAACGTGTTGTATTTATAATTTAATTAATTGAAAATATTATTATTATTATTATTATTATTACACTATGAATGGAAGTAGTAATGTCACTATTATTTGTGACTGATTTTTTAAATTGAATAAAATATTGCTTTATTATGTATACTGAGCATAACAAAGGATTTTTCTTAAGTATCACATTAGATACAAAGCTCTCTTTCTCTCTCTCAAAGATATATATATATATATATATATATATATACATATCGTAAAGAACGACGCTTGTATAGGAGAACATTCCGCGCAAGATGAGAAGAGAGAACAAACAAATGAAAAAATGAGGTAACCACCCGGGAATCGAACCCGGGATCTTCCGATTGCCGGTCAGATATGATAACCATTACACCACGGGCCTCACTCATTTTTTCATTTGTTTGTTCTCTCTTCTCATCTTGCGCGGAATGTTCTCTTATACAAGCGTCGTTCTTTACGTTATTTATACTGCGTGTTCTTTGCAGTTGAAATGTATATATAGATACGGCATGCGGGAGGTGCCCCCTTGGGGCATTGGTTTCTGCGCGTATGTAGAGGAATTACGGCATTTGTTCGAGTGAGGCCCGTGGTGTAATGGTTATCATATCTGACCGGCAATCGGAAGATCCCGGGTTCGATTCCCGGGTGGTTACCTCATTTTTTCATTTGTTTGTTCTCTCTTCTCATCTTGCGCGGAATGTTCTCCTATACAAGCGTCGTTCTTTACGTTATTTATACTGCGTGTTCTTTGCAGTTGAAATTAGTGATGTAGGTCACATCCGCATCCGCATCCGCACATTTTCTCGCATCGGCAACCGCACCCGCATCCGCACTTTGGACTGCGGATGTCGTGCGGATGTGGACCGTTGAGATAAAATGTCATTAATAAGCGGAAATTATCAAATTCTACTATATTAATAGAACTAGTTCATTGTGCGCAAAAGTGATGCAAGCGACAAGACGAGAGGCTGTTCTTGTATGAAGTTACTCTCTTGCAACCTACTTAGATCCACGTTACAAAGCTGTTATTTTCACCTAGTACATTAGAACGAGTTAAATCATCACTTGGCAAAGCAGTTGAAGAGCTTCAATCTCTTGAATCTGTCGCTTCGCCACCCACCAAAAGAATAAAAGTTTCAGTGACAGAACCAACACCTTCAACAAGGAAATCTATCACAGAATCTGTCTCTCAGTTTCTTGAGTCAAGCAGCAATGACGAGACCTACGCGATGTCAAAAGATGTAGTAAAAATGATCGAGAGCTATCACCAAGAAAAACGCCTGGCTGTATGTGACAATCCTATTAGTTGGTGAAAAATACGCAGAATATCTATCCATACTTGAGTAAACTTGCAAGGAAACATTTAGCCTGTCCTCCAACAAACGTACCAAGCGAGAGATTATTTAGCAGTGCTGGATTAATATATGATGAAAAGAGAAACAGACTGGCAGCAGAAAAGGCAGAAAAATTAATGTTCCTTAAGCATAACCTTCCTATAATTAAGTTTGAACATTAAACGATGAACATCTTAGTTTACTTTATTTTAATTACTCATTTATAAATATGCCTAATAAAACTTTAAACTTAATATAAATAGTTATCAAGCTAATTAAAGATCTCTTTCTATAAGGGTGGAGGTTGGGGAAAGAGGTCGGTGGGGTGCATTTGAGTTGGTTCACGTCCCGCATCCTGGTAACACAATTATGGTTTCTAATTGTGGCTGAAACTCAACAAAATATAACGAATTTATTTGCAGACGAATTCACTAATTGATTTCTATATTAGTTAGATGCTTGATATTATTTTATATGTTCAGAGAAAAGTACAGCAATTATTGTACAATTAATCAATTATACTACATTATAGCTACAGCTCTCTCTATATAATAACTTATTATATACGTTAAACACAACAAATCTCGAATATATCCTAAAAAATAACGAAAATGTAGACATCCGCATCCGCATCCGCGGATGTTGAAATCAAACATCCTCAGCCGCATCCGCATCCGCGGATGTGAAAAAAATGACATCAGCTACATCACTAGTTGAAATGTATATATAGATACGGCATGCGGGAGGTGCCCCCTTGGGGCATTAGTTTCTGCGCGTATGTAGAGGAATTACGGCATTTGTTCGAGTGAGGCCCGTGGTGTAATGGTTATCATATCTGACCGGCAATCGGAAGATCCCGGGTTCGATTCCCGGGTGGTTACCTCATTTTTTCATTTGTTTGTTCTCTCTTCTCATCTTGCGCGGAATGTTCTCCTATACAAGCGTCGTTCTTTACGTTATTTATACTGCGTGTTCTTGCAGTTGAAATATATATATATATATATATATATATATATATATATATATATATATATATATAATATATATATATATATATATAAAAAACAGTAAGATTGTGAAACTAGTGATTTCATAAAATCCTTGAAATTTCAATAATTTCGCGTAATTAGAGGTAACTTATTTCAGGAATTTTGTGAAATTCTTAAGTATTTCAGTAACTTCATGAAGTCCCTCCGTGAAACAATAATTACCTTTAATCTAACCTAATGTAACCTAACTTCCTAAAATCCCTGCAATAACCTATCCCTAATTTCGCGAAATTACTGAAAAGTTTAGGGATTTTATGAAATCACTAGTTTCACAATCTTACTGTAACATATATACAGGATGGCCACAAAGTCCCTTTGCATGAAAATCAAGCGCAACATATGCTGTAATTTTACTGCAAAGGAATTTTGTGGCCACTCTGTAGTTTGGACAGTATCATCTGTACAATAATGAGTGTACATGCAATAATACGAGATTTAATATACACTAAATTATCATACATCTAAACTGCGATCCAGCAATAGAAAAATCGTTTGTCATTGACGAACGCCATCTTCTGTTTTGAAAGAAAAAACAGTTATACTTAATTAAAACATGTTGATTTCCATGGGAACGCTGAAGTAGATCGAATGGAATAAGCTCGAATGGAATAAGGTCGAATGGAATAAAGCCGGATGGGATAAAGTCAAATTAGGAGTTATTGGGATTGCTCAGATTGAAAATAAATCGAACATACTGGAAGTAAGTCGCGTAATAGTGGAATTGGGTAGAACTACTATTTGGTGCCCGGTTAGGCTTCTTTTCTAGCTATTATGCATGGGCGTACAATTCACTAAGTGGTCGGCAAACTCCATATTCTATTGGTTGGGCGTAGGATTAGTTAATTTAGCCTAAGAGTATATATAAATTCTATTAACTTTAAAAATTATGAGGACTTGAATTAAACAGATCGTACTGGAATTAAATCGAATTCACTGGAATTAAGTCGAAGATCGAATTCAACCTCACTGGAATAAATCGAATAGAATTCGATCTTATTCCAGCTCGATGTAACTCATTTCCACATATGTAAAATACCGGGTGTCCGAGAATTATCTGTACAATTTTTGGCTGTTATTAAAAGTCAACCATGAAGTGTAGAAATTCCAGTTTTGTCCCATTTTACAGAGAATCTCATTAAGTCTTTGCTGATAACAAGTTTTGACAAGTGTTTTCTTTTTTGTACGCGGGTGACAGACATTGATGATTTAAAAGCAAGAATCACAGCTGCTATTGAGCGAATTGATGTGGATATGCTGCAGCGTACATGGCAACATTTGGATTATCGATTGGATGTTTTGCGAATCACTGATGGTGCACATATCGAATGTTTGTAACAACGTTACTTTAATAAAAGAAACTTTTGAAAATACAGATTCTAAATAATCTTGTTTAAGAATTTTACGTGTGTTATCAAGAATTTTATTAAAAGATGAAATTGTACAGATAATTTTCGGACACACTGGAATTTCTAAAAAACTTGTCAAAACTTGGTATCAGAAAAAACTTAATGAGATTCTCTGTAAAATGGGACAACACTGGAATTTCTACACTTCGTGGTTGACTTTTAATAACAGCCAAAACTTGTACAGATAATTCTCGGACACCCTGTACCATTTCAATAATATGTATAGCGAATTTTAATAATATGTATAGCGAAGGAGTGATGTCAAAGTCTTTGAGTAATTTGAAACGCTAACACTATCGGAGACTTTACGTAAAAAAAACAAAAACACACCCATGGCCGCCCTGATTTGTGCTTCAGTGTGTAATTTTAAAAGTAATTCCTTTAAAACCTTGCAACAGGTGAAGTAAACTTTTACAAAAACCGTGTTGTTGATCATTAAATGAAATAAACGATTGATTTTTACATACTGAAAAACTTGTTCAAAAATGTTTTAATAAAACAGACTAAGTCTTCGCTGGATGATAATTAGATGCTGAGGACGAATATCCTCGCCTACCTTTAATTAATGGCTTTATCATACCTGAAGTTAACTTCGGAAGAAGATGGGAGTGAATAATAAAAAGGAGATAACAAACTTCTCTCAGACTTTGTTTAATTCTTCAGGAACTGATTTCAAATGATTAGAATGAACACTGTCAAACCCCAGCGGTGAAACATTAATAAAATTAACAGCATTATTGATATATCTTAAGAGGTAAATACAAAAAATAAGTTTACTTTGACTTTTCACAATCATTAAGAAATGATAAATGAATATCATTATGTTGACTTCAATTTACATCCTTCCAAAGAGAAATTTCTATACTGACCTTTAAAACATTTCTGTTATCTAACGAGCGACCAACTTTTTCCTCACTCTTTGTCATCCGAAGTTCAGAATTTTCAGTTTTTCTTTTTTTGATTAATACGCTTTATTCCGAACAATTTTTTAGAAATCTCATTCCTATGAAAATTCAATTATTTTTTATTACTTAACACCGAGGTAACCAAGGTAACCATCTTTTAATTTAACTTTGGACCTCACTTCCAACTGAGTCCTCAAATTTGGATTTGGGGCCCCTTAAGGTTTACAGGTACATCATCCATACACATGTCAGTGTAGTCTATCGCTTGTAACATTACGAACAAAGACTTTAAATACTTATTCCAACCAAGAGTGATTTTTTGTACTTTGTATTTACGATATTTTCAGATTTCAATTTTTTAAAATAATAATTAAGGACTTTTGAATATTTAATTCATAAATACATGATTTCTGCTTACAGTTAACTTAACTGTTATGTAATTTAATTCATAAATACTTGATTTTTTCTTACAGCTCACTTAACTGTAATGTAAAATTTTACAAACTCTGTTATAAATATGTCACACAGCCCATCTGGCAGTCAGCATTGAAGGCTAAGGATACAGTTTATATAAGGTAGCTATGTGATTTAACAAATCCCTGAACACTTAAAACGTTAAGATACGTTATCAGTTAAACGAGAACTATTTAGACTTTAGGAACAATATGAAAATGATCATTGTTAAATTATAAATGATCTCCATATTTTTAACATTACTGCTCTCACAAGTTGAAGAACAAAACATATGATCTAAACAAACTTAACCAAGTTTTTAATAGGCCACATATGGTAAGCAAATTTGTTATTACTATTGTCTATATATATATTATATATATATATATATATATATAGAGAGAGAGAGAGAGAGAGAGAGAGAGAGAGAGAGAGAGAGAATTTTAGAAAGTAGGGTTCCATCTTTGCACATCGTCCCGTCCATGTACCCTCATCCATGTTATGAATAGCTTGCAGCATCATTGCCAAGGGGCACTATGTTAATATGATGATGATTCAGAATAATTTCAATTATAATTCTGATGTTCATTTCATATGGCCTTTATAAGTAACTGCATGATAATGCATGACTCTTCTCCTATACGCGCAGAATCGCCACTCCTTTGGATGGCCGACCATAACTAATTCTTTCTCGAGAGAGCTGTCTTTTTCGTCTGCATACGACGTCATAATTTTTATTTATACAATTCAAAACACCTAAATCCTTCTCAGATAACATTATCTCTCGTAACACTATAATATCACAGATCTAAGAACAAAGATATTCTGATATTTTCAGTTATTCCTTATACAGGAATTGTATGATAGTTATATGAGAAAGCATATTCTTTGGGGACAAATGTGTGTGTATGAAGATTTAATAAAATATTGTACATAAACTTACAAATCGTAAAATAAACTGAAAGAAACACACACACACACACACACACATATATATATATATATATATATATATATAATATATATATATATATATATATAATATATATATATATATATATATATATATATATATATATATATAAAATTGGAAGCGAAATTACCTTGCTACCCACAGGAAAAGAATTTATTCAATCCGAACCAACATGGCTTCAGGGTTGGAAGATTATGCCTATCACAGTTATTAGACCACCAAGAGAAAATAGTGGAAACACTGTGTCGTGTTAAAACATAGATGTAATATATACTAACTTTGCTAAAGCCTTCGATAAATGTGACCATGGAATTATAGTACACAAACTTAAGAATACAGGAATTACTCGAAAGTTCGGACGATGGATATTTAATTTTCTGACTCAAAGAACACAAAGAATATTTGTAAATGGAGTTAAATCTGAAGCCTCAGAAGTCCCCTTATGTTTATAATAATGGTTGTAGACACTGATGCAGATATTAATGGCAGTATTGCGTCATGTTTCGCGAAAGATACGAAGATACACGAGGGAATATCAGACGAAGGTGACAGAAAAATTACAAAATAACATTGAAATATTATTAAAGTGGGCGGAAGACAACAATATGAAGTTCAACGAAGTAAACTTACAACTTCTAAGGTATGGTAATAACAAGGTGCTACAGAATAAAATGTACAAAACTCCCATACCAAACAGCAACACTAAACCCACAAGTCAGGGATTTTGGAGTAATAATGTCGTCGGATGCAGAATTCAGAGAGCACAATAACATTAGAATTATAACAGCTAGAAAAATAATGGAAATCATCTGGAGGAACTTTCACAGCAGGAAAGCAAACACCATGCTAAAATTATGGAAGCGTCTAGTCCTGCCAGTAATTGAGTATTGTTCAGTATTCACAAGCCCGTACAGAAAACGAGACCTTGCAAGCACAAAACGATGGCATACAAAGGACTTTTAAAACGTTTAAGATAAAGGAAACGAAAGGTGAAGCCACTGGTCTCGACTACAATCCCTGAAACTCTTCTCTCTCGAAAGAAGACGCGAGCGGTACACAATAATATACATATGGGAAATACTCGAGGGTTGTGTCTCTAACCTTAGAAATGAAATAGAAACACACTGGAATGAGAGAAGAATCAGATTCTGTACTGCCCCAGCTGCGGTGGGACAGGGGGCCATGAAGACGAGGATGGAAAATATCCTCAGAATATGGAGCCCGAAACTCTTTAATGTCCTGCCCAAAGAACTGAGGAACCTTCAGCACACCAAACTGAATAATTTCAGGAACCAGCTGGACAGGTTCTTGTGCAAAGTCCCTGACCATTCATGCGTGGTTGGGTACGAGGGCAGGAGGAGAGCGAAAACCAATTCCATCTCCACCAAGTCCCACAAATGAGGCGGGATTCCGCAGAGGGGTCGACCGCAGGTCGAACCTGAACCATCGTTCGAAATCATCATATTTATAAGGTATATTATATATATATATATATAATCATGAACGCAAATGGGCGAAAGAGAGAGTCGATAAATAAATGCTCACTCTGTATACTGACCATATATAGGCCTTATGATGTTGCAGAAATTTATACCCGCATGAAGGGTATGGAATATGCATGTACTTAAACGCATGGAGACATTACAAAGTACTTAAAACTGTAATTTTCATGTTCAAAAGAAGTCTATATTACTTCGTTCAACATTCCTATCTTTAATTTTATAATTTTTCTAAGTGTAATAGATCATAAAATTAGCGTGTCAAGTGTAATGTACTTTATGGATACATACTCGTATGTTTCTAATTATTAAATACGAAAAAATTGAGTACAAATGCTACATTTACCATGTTGTAAATTATGTGTTATAATGTTTTAAAAGACATGGTTGCTCCGCCGTAAATTGTCTCTCGAATATTATGGAGGCTTCATTTCGGATAACTCTTAGCCGAGCATCATGTTTACATTTAAATAATTTTTTTATGTTGCTCATAAATTAGAATGAAAATGACTGACCCTTTATCATTATACATTAAAATTAGCGTCACTCCTGGGGGTCATTGTCTGTTTAATTCAGTCGGGATGCATAATATAAGTTATTAGCGCAGTGACAGTTATATTGCGGGTAAAACATACTGTCCTTCATTATTTGTTCATTAAAGAAAATATATAGTCACACGCCGCTACGCTTACAGCTATTTATGGGTTTTGTAACATGAATTTCAAATTTCTTGGAACTGTTTCCAGCTCGGACTGGAAAGCAAGAATCCAGGAAAAGATGGGAGCTACGATACGGCTTCAAATACAAGTGTTTGGACATGTTAAGCAGTTAGTCAAGACTTCAGTTATGCGTTTATGCCTTTTAGAGTTGGAAAAATTCACAGAATTTATTTGTTAGTTGTATATTTAATTTCGTAAGACACTATTCCGTCAATTATTTGTGTTTTATGTTTTTCTCTAACGAGGGGTACATAATACTTCAGTGTATACGGCTTGGTTAATATACAAAAACATACATATACACTCGTAACAGACACACACACACACACACACACACACATATATATATATATATATATATTTTTGTTTGTGTGTGTGTGTGTGTGTGTGTGTGTGTGTGTGTGTGTGTGTGTATGCGTTTCTCTCTTCAACCTCAGATTTTTATTTAGAGATTTTTAATACTTCACCGTATATTGCTGTCGAAAGTCAAAATAAAGTAAGTTAAAATTTTTGGAATTTTAGTTTCATGTTAATTTGTTTTTGTCTGTGGTTAATGTTAAGGTAACTTTGTAAGTGCATTCTTCTAAAATGAAAAAGTTAACGTACTCCCGCCAAAAATATTTTTGTATATGACAAACGCGTTAACCTCCAACAAAAACAAATGACAAAACTAAAAAATAAAAAATTTCGACTGCGTCTTTTAAGCTTTAGACATCACACACACACACACACACAAGCCGGATTTACTATGAGGTAGCTGCTTCAGGGCCTCCACACTTTAATGACCCCCGCAAATTATAATATTTTATTATAAAATGCTTATTAATATTATTATATATACAAACATTTAAGGCAAAAATAATTTGCCTGATTCAGCTTGTTTACATTTACTATTATGACTTCATCTAAAAAAGTTCATGTTTAGAAAACATTTTGGTTGTAATTTTTTTTGCTTGTTTTTGGTTTTACAGAAATGTTACTTTTAATTCTCTATTTTGCTTCTAAGAATTACTGTTCAGACTGTAATGAGGCCCCAACAGTCTGGGTTGCTTCAGGGCCTCCACAGGCACTCCACACACGCACACACACACACAAACACACATACTATATATATATATATATATATATATATATATATATATATATATATATATATATATATATATATCGCAAATGGACTTATTCCTAGAGAATCTCAGTCTGGAGATGAAGCGAAGAACCACCACATAAACACACATATATTTAATAGCGCTGGACGTTTTGGAAACCATAGCTTCCATCTTTTGTAGCTAAAAAAGCTAAAAGTTACAATTAAATTAAGATTAACAGTTAAAATTACAGTTAAAAACTATAGTTTAAAAAGTAAAATATTTACAAATACAAATATTAAATACAAATATAAAGTCTCCTTTGTAACCAACCTGAGGGGCCTCTATGCTAAATTATAAATGAGAAACAATGCACAGAAATAGTCAGACGGAAAAGTTGGTTGGTTATATTGTATATACTTTGGTGGAGGAAGAAAGTCCATTAAGTGAGGATTTGAGTTGGTGTATGTAGAGGGATCCCATTATTGTGAGATCGTTAGTCCGAGGTGAAGATGTTAAAATTTTGAAATTATCTAAAATAACAAGATGGGAATATTGTTCAGAGTGGTTTCTAATGGATGAAAATCCCGGTTCTGATACCGGTCTATATGTTCTGAAAGAAACCCCTCTATGTTTGCAAACCTTCTGCTCGAGATGTAGGAGCGTTTTACCTACGTAAAGCTATTACCTACGTAATTACAGACAGCGCACTGGAGAAGATAAATAACAGAGGATTTGAAATGTTTTGGGGGGAGAGCTTCTTTGGAATATAAGGAAAAGAATAGATTGAGTTACTTTTTCCTTTAATTACCAAAAGAAATCAATGATAAATGTCACAGTGAAATAATGTTACACCTGGTTGAATTGAGTATGCAGTTTAGTATTCTCGAATTGTTGGAATTAAATGTTATTACAATGAAGGACAATTGCACAGTAGCTTATTAAATGAATTACAAGAATGCGCGCGAAATTAATTTGAGTGTTTACGGTCGAAAAAGAGATGACAAATATGTACAGGCAAAGGGCCTGTTATAATAAGGTTTCACGTCTTGGACGATAAGCGCTGACTAAGGGTTGGAAGCAGTTTGCCCGTCGAGTGCAATGCCATGACGTCATCATCTCGTTATTTCCAGGGGTGTCTCTGTCCGGAGAACAATGGCGCCTTGTTTGAAGCAGAAGAGAGGCAACCTAGGGAAATAAGGCAGAAGAATCTTCGAAAGAATGCTTGAAGGTGTCGCTTAAGCAGTGCTTGAAGCGTATCACATATATATAGTTTTTATTTTATGCAGGAAGGAGGGGCCAAGTGCCAGCGCCCGCAAAAATACGCGCTTTCCCCATAGAAGGAGGAGAGAGCCGAAATGGAGGTGGCAATGCCATTTTTTTAAATTTTGAAAAGATTGTGAAATGTGTAACAGGCATACATGTGTAGTAAGGAATAGAGGGAGAAGTGTGTGTTTAAGAGCATATTGGACTACTCACAGGGTAGCTGAAACACGGAAAAAGACCAGCTAAGGAAGATAGTGACAGGAGAAACGGGAGTTTCCGCACCCCCTGTCTCGTACCTACGTAACATGTCCTCCGGAGTACTTCCCTGATCGATTGGTGTCTACAATCTCCTCCTACATCTCCAATCTCCAATATATATATATATATATAGTTTCAAAATGCATACTTTTGAATCTAGGCCGTAATTCCTGTACATAAATTCGGATACGGATATACTGTATATAAAATGGTTAACACCTTCATAATTCATCTGCAGATGTGAAGTTGATCTAAGGTGGAGTGACAAGCTTGACCTTCGTCAGAATGAACAATTCAGGCGGAAGCAAAACCAAGGTTAACGAAGGTTCACAATTTCCTTACAAAAGGAAATTCCGTTGAGAACTATGTAAATACGCTTGATAAAAATACTCTATATTCGAAGTTGCATCGGAGTAACTTGACGTATAGATAATTACCTTTAAATAAAAAAATTAGGGTACATACCCTCTTTTATAATTAGGATAATCGATCAAGTAGTGCGTGCTTTTTCTTTTTAGCAATTGTAAAGGATAGTTTTTCTTAATTTTTTTAACTTAATGATTATTCCACACCACATTTAATTATTCGCTTTCTGTCACAGAAACGGTGGTGACTGCGAATCAACACTCAACACCGGTGATGGTTAATTTCACTGCACGCATCATCATGTTGATGATTCGAATATATGAGATGAACCGAAATTAATTTGAGTTTCCTCAAATATTTATTTATTTTCCAACATTCTTAAAGAGGCGCTTTTAAAAATTCCTTTAATGCGAGCAATAAAAATTTAGGATATACTTCAATCTACATTATTGGTACATTGGATGAAAGGACCATTCCGGTATTAAGGACAAAGGCGTCTATTTACATATATTTACATACATACACACACACACACACACACACACACACACACACACATATATATATATATATATACAGGGTGGGCCGTAAGTTTCCATACATAGGAAAATTTAAATTATGGTCTTCACGTGCGTCGGTATTTGGATCAGCAGTTTCCGGATGCTTGGATTGGTCGGCGTGGTCCTGTGGAGTGGCCTCCCAGATCCCCAGATCTCACCCCCCTTGATTTCTATCTTTGGGGGCACTTGAAGGCCATGGTGTATCAGGAAAAGATACGAGACATAAATCATCTAAAGGAACGTATCACCAACGCCATTACAAGCATAACGTCAACTGTGCTAATGCGTGTTCATCAACAGTGGGGAACACGTATTGAAATGTGTTTTCAAAACAATGGCAACCATGTAGAGCATATTATATAAGTAAAAATGGTTGTCCATAACAAAATGTTTATTTTTCCTATGTATGGAAACTTACGGTCCACCCTGTAACACAAAGATCAGTAGAAAAATAAGAAACCCAGAAGATATAGGATCTCTACAAACTGACATGAACAGAATCTAAAAGTGGACAAAAGACAACACTATGAAGTTTAACAGAAATTTTAACTGTTAAGGTACGGAAAAAGAGAAGACCTAAAATCCATGAAATATTATACCCCAAATGACCAGGAAATTCAGAGAAATTCTAGCGCAAAAGATTTAGGGGTTGTAATGACTGATGATGCGAAATTTGAAACGCAAAATAAAATAGCAATAAACAGAGCAAAGAGAATAACTGGGCAGATAGTGAGAATCTTTAAACGAAGGGATAGGAATATAATTATTCCTCTATTGAAAACACTGATCATACCCAAACTGGAATACTGCTCGATCCTAACATGCCCATATAAAAAAGAAGACATTAGACAGCTAGAAAGGATTCAGAGAAGCATCACGGTCAAGATCAAGGGGTGCAAAGAAATAAATTACTGGGAAAGGTTACGCGAACTAAACCTATATTCACTGGAAAGTAGAAGAGAGAGATACACCATTATTTACATTTGGAAAATAATGGAGAAACTAGTCCCTAATCTTACTCTGAGCCCTGTAACTCTCCAAACAATGGTGGAAAGTAGAAAAGGAAGACTGTGTTGTGTTCCCAAATTAAAGGCGAGGCAGGGAACATCCTTAACCCTGAAAGAAAATAGTTTTGTTGTGAGAGGACCAAAACTGTTTAATCAGCTGCCCAAAGACCTAAGGAACACGAATGGTGTTGCGGTGGACATCTTCAAAAGAAGATTAGACGCCTGGCTCAAAACATTCCTCGATGAGCCGGGCGTACCTGACTATGTGAGTTGGAGAGTACAAGAAACCAACTCACTACTTCACCAGGCCAACTCGAGAGGAGAGGCGACAAGCTTGACTTTCATGAAATGAGAAATCATCGCACGGAACCTTTGAAAGGTTGAAAGGTATATACACATGTGTGTATATATAAATAACAAAATACAGAACCTACGTTCCCCAACGATGTATCAACAATGGTTTCACTAAGCTCACAGTGATCAAAATACAACACAGTGTGTTTTAGTCTGTAAGTTCCCTTTCGTTTTTTAAGTATATTATAAAAAATTATAAAAATGTTGTAATCATATCTATTATATATAATTATTATAATTATATCTAATTCGTAGATTTCGGCCTGTAAAGCCTCGTACACGCTTGCTAAAGGCAATTTAACTGTATACAACATCTGTATTTAATAATGAAATTATACTCGTATATGAAAACTGTAATTATTTATAAATAGATAATTTATAAATAAATAAATAAATAAATAAATATCGTTACCAGAAAGTGTTGTTTGGTATAAACAAGAGCTTAACTCTTAATATTGCAATAAAACAAATTAAATATACAAAAAACGCTTATTGTATAAAATATAAATAATTCAAATACTAAACTATGAAGAAACAAAGATTTTAGTTAATATTCTCTCGTAAGAAATTCATTACATAATATTACAAGGTTCTACAGTAGTTTAATTTCCCTGAGAAAAATGATTCATATTATTATAACTTACAATGGAGAAGAAAGTCCTTTCCTCTTTCCTCTAACTTTTGTTCATTATTCTACCGTTTAGCGCGTACGTTAAAACACGACAGAAATAAGGGGTTGCTAGTGTTCCCCTCAGTGTTATAAAGGACGTGACACAAGGGCAAATCGTTTTCTTTCGGGCTAATAACGGCGCAGAGGGTTGAGGGAGAACTATGACATCTTCTCTCTACAAATTAATATTGTGAAAATTTATGCCAGGAATAAAATGCTTTTTCTTTAATATTCTTGCGCAAAAAGAAGAAGATATAAAAGGGGGACTTTATTTAGTGTGAAACATTTTAATAAGTTTTTTAAATTACGTAAAAATGGAATTCAAATTAATTGTACGTATAATAAAAGTTAGAACATCTTATTTTTCGAGTAACGTATAAGATAGAATTAAATAATTCTGTTAATAAATATTTATTTATATTTCCGGGTGCAAATCGTAATGAATTACGAGAAAATCCTTAAATGTATGGAATGGATAACATTAAAATGAAATGATATTTGGGCAAATTGTGCAAAATCTAATAAAACTTGCTTTAGTTACTCTTACAGTAATAACGTCATGTACACTTAACGCACAAATGAATGTACGACCAAATTAATTTAAAAATGTAACTATATTATGAAAACATTGACACCGATTAGTACCTTACAGAAAATAAAAAATAAGATTGAAGGAAATATATGGAGAGGGATTTGTCTTTTAAGTGTTATGGAATCCTTTATTTCCACTTTCACGTTGTGATGTGGAAGTAAAAAAAATTTCTTTCTTATGTGCTAAAGTGTTCCCATTTAAATACTAAACAAGCTCCAAAAGCCGTGACGCCCTAAATTTTGCACCTAGTGAAGAGGCGGGTAGCCGTGGGGCCACGACTACTTCAGGTAAGTGGGAGGTACAGTAAAGCCATGATACCTTCAGACTTCCAAGGCAAATAGTAACACAGTAATTACAGATTTTCAATTGCGGTCTAATGCCTTTTTAGGTCTGTTCTCCGACTCGCCAGAAACTCCTTCGTCAGACAAAAATGTGAAAACCTATTAAATTCTAATTCTTCCCGTTCTTTCTGGCATCTAGCCAAAAAACCTGTCCAACAACTTTACTAGTTCTTCTTTACCTCCTCTTTTCTATTCTGACGGTTCAGTTGCCGTCTCTTCTGATAAAGCTGAACTCTTCGTCAAACTTTCGCCTCCAACTCAACCCTGGACAATTCCGGTGCTATTTCTCCATCTCCTCCCCACTCTGACTTAATTAGTTCTAAAAGTAGAATCTCTTCCAAAGATGTTTTTTCTGCTCTATCTGGGCTCAACTCTTGGAAGGTGCACCGTCCTGATGGTGTCCTTTCCGTTGTTCTCAAGTACTGTGTTTCTGTGCTTACACTCTGCCTATGCAAGCTCTTTCGTCTTTGTATTTCACCTGGTACTTTTTCTACCTGCTGGAAGTTCGTTCTCAATCAGCCTGTCACGGAGAAGGGTGACCACTGACCACCTTCAACCCTCCAACTATCGTCCAGTTGCTTTGATTTCTTGCCTTTTTAACGTATTTTAATCTATCCTTAATGGGAAGACTCTTAAACACCTCTCTTCTCACAATCTTCTTTCACATCGTCAGTATGGGTTCTACTGTCGATCTTCATGCATATCTCTCTGAGTCTTGGTCATCCTTCTTTTAGGAGTTCGATGAAACATATCAAAACATATCAAAACATATCAAAAGCTTTTGATAGAGTCTGGCACAAATCCTTAATTTCCAACCTGCTCTCCTTCGGTTTCTATCCTTCTATGTACCTTCATCTCTGATTTCCTTTTAGGCCGATCTATTGCTGCGGTTACAGATGGCCGCTGTTCTTCTCCTAAAGCTATTAATAGTGGTGTTCCTCAGGGCTCTGTCCTGTCACCCTTCTTGTCTACTTCCTTTTATTTATTAATGATTTTTTAAATAGTACTTCCTGTCTTATCCATTCCTGTGCCGATAATTCTACTCTTCACTTCTCCACCCGCTTCACAAAGGGTCCCCTTCAACAGTCACTTCATGCTTCGCGAGAGACGGCTATAGCACACCTGTCCTGATTTTTCTACTAACTCTGATTGGGGCAGAGAAAACCTTGTGGCTTTCATTGCCTCAAAAATCCAGTTCCTCCATCTGTCTGTTCGTCACAATCTTCCACACGATTATCTCCTTATCTTTAATAACAAACAACTCAATCTTTCCCCTTAACATTCTTGATATTTACTTTTCTCGTAATCTTTTCAAGAAAAATCACATATATTCTTTTTCTAAAAAAGCTTCTAAGAGGTTAGGTGTGCTATACCGGTTCCGCAGTTTTTTTCACCCTCACTCAGTTGCTGTCTCTGTACAGGGGTCTTGTTCGCCTCTGTATGGAGTACGGTTCTCATGTGTCGGGTGGCTCAACCCACACAGCTGTACTTGACCGGGTGGAATGAAAGGCTTTTCGTCTTATCAATTCGCCACCTCCTACTGTCTTCATTCCTTCTTTCTTCGCCGCAATGTTCCTCACTCTCGCTTTATTATTGCTATTATAACGGATACTGCATTTCTGAACTCTCTAACTGCCTGAATCCTCGTTTAAGGAGAGCACACAGCACCAGACTTTTCTACACATTCTCATTTCTTTTCTGTCGAACTCTCTAACGCAAGGGTTAATTGGTATTTTCAATCTTTCATCTACTCAACCGGTCAACCAGGAACAACCTTCCTCATTCCATCTTTCCCCCTGTCTTTGGCCTCTAATCTTTAAAACGCAGAGTGCCCAGGCATCTCAAAAACTTTGGGATTTTATTTCTGCTCTTTTCTTCTCCTTCTATTGGGGGAGGGGGTGTTTTGTGCGGACGTTCGCCCTTGGTCCCTCCTTCCTGCATTAAAAAAAAGGTCTCAGCTAAAATGCTCAGCTGAATACAAATTAGGTCTGATGTCCTTTTGCTCTAAAGAATTAAAACACACACACACACACACACACACACATATATATATATATATATATATATATATATATATATTATTATTATTGTTATTGTTATTATTATTATTATTAATTCAAACCACAGAGGTGAAAATTTGGCATAAAAAAATCAGTTAATCCCTCCAAATTATTAAACACGGGCGGGGGAGGGGGGGGGGGGGGATACATTTTAAAAAATGACAAATTAACTCAAATTTATGTCAAAAAATTACCATAAAGTTGCCAATTATGTGAAGCAGTTGTATCGCATGTATTCGCATAATTTCGTACCTAAATTATGATCTAAACTTATGTTACAAATATGTTATGCTATGTGTTCGTTTTAATTGCTCGAACATACTAAGTTACATTTTAAAAAAAGAACGAACGAAAGAAAGACCCGAAGGTACTGCATTAAATTTTAATTAAATTCTACGTTCAAAATTTGCTATTATTTATGCGACGTAGTCCATAAATGGACCCCATAAAAGGGGGTATCATTGTTACATCTGAAACATAAATATGCAAGATACGTACAATACTATTCTCTCATTTAAATCTATTTCGTTAACTATATATATATATATATATATCTATATATATATATATATATATATATATATATATATATATATATATATATATATATATATATATTATATATATATATATATATATATATATATATATATATACAGGGTGTCCCAAAAAACTATATACGCTTTATAGCATCATATATATATATATATATAAAAGTATATAGTTTTTTTGGGACACCCTGTATATAAAATGATTACGTATAATAATTAAATAATTATTTGAACTAAAATACGGTACCTTGCAGTGTAATTCGATCTAAACATGAATACATTTACAAGAGCGTTCTAATATGTATTAATACGCTCGCGCGATACTATCGCACTCTTTAATTATGTACGCTCATTTCGATCAGTATCGATAGTTTTACAACGAATATGTACGATGGGGATCGCGAGAGAGCAACTCGCTCTTCCATCAAGCCAGGCGTAGAGGTGGGGCCACCAGCTTGACCTTCGTGTGAAGAGAGGCCAACGCACGGAACTACTACGAGTTTACGAGGTATATATATATATATATATATATATATATATATATATATATAAACGACCTACACAGAATGGACTCATGAACTGGAATTGACAAATTGAAGCGAGTTATAAAAAGAGGAATCAAGTCTGTATAATGAGTTTTGTAAATATTTATTCCAAACGCTTTTATCCGGTATGCATTTTATTATTGATTTTACTGATTGGTCATCGTATGGAAGGGAACGAACATTAACACCTGTTCCATATCGGATGAAACGTCAGTCTCAATTCATTATTTCGCTATACGAAACATGGCAGAGTTTAATAAACCTTTTAATCGGATGTTCATCATCTTGGCAGGACTTTTGATTATTGTTCATACATACACATACGAATGATGAATTTGTAAGAGGGTAAAAATGTTTCTTTATGTGTGTGTGTGTGTGTGTGTGTGTGTGTTTGTTTTCAGTGTATCCATGCAAAGCCACACTTGAAGAGGAACTGACAATGAGATTGATGTATTTATTCTACATTCTGCAAGACTTATTTACTCGTATTTACGTTAGAATTTACGTTGTCTTCAGAATTCAGACCGAAGCATAAATACGCTGAAGCTCATAGTTATATACAGTATATACAATATAATATATTCTACGTAACATTTTTAACAGTACAGTGAATCTTTTTCAAATAACATGTTTTCTATATAAAGTTTTCTCCTTCTCAAGAATTAATTGTAGTAGGATAAACCCAGATTCTATAATAATAATAATAATACAAAATAAGAACTACATCTTCCTTCTAACTCAATTCCAGGGTCGTAAAATAGCCGGTGATCTTCTTTCATTCGTTCCCTGCAAACTTTTTCCTTCGTTGGAAACGGCTCGTTAGCTTCATGGGGTCTTTTCTCCCTCTTCAAAAGAGGAAATCCAATTAAGTTATTGACAATCGATTTCGATCTTCGAAAATGGGAAATATGAGATTATGACGCCATTCCTAAAGACGCTTCCTGTAAACATCTTTCTGGGGAAGGTTGCAGCAGGCAGTGTCTCAAAGTAGAATACACGTACAGATTTATTCAGAACCCCAACAAAATAGAATTATTAGGTTCGACGGCCTATCGGCCTTAGGGGTCAAGTTCAAGCCTTAACCCCAATTTTCTTATTTTGCACAAGGGGTAATTTTACTGATTTCGATGTTCCCCATCCGATGATGCTTAAAATATTCTCACAAAACCTGACATAACAATTTGTGAATCCAGGTTATTTTCTGCCTTATCATCCCAAATCCTTGGAAAATAAATTTGTTTATAATGTATGTATGTATGTACTTACAGTAAAACCTGTATAACTCGGACTCTGGATAAGCTGAAATACTCTATGATCCGGAAAAAAAAACCTGTCTTACTCGGAATTTGTCCGAGCTGTACAGGTGAAGTTCGAGGTAACCACGTGGTACACTCTGATACCCAATCACAACACGGCAAACCGACGTCATCACGTGATACCCTCACAAGCTACCACTTGTTTATTCACTTATATATAGCTACAGGGTGTTTCAGGTCAACCCTAGAAATATGGAAATTGGCGGAATTTGTAGTTTGTATTTGGTATTTGAAATTTGTCATAGTATTTCCATAACTAAAAAATGTAATGACATGAACATACAGAACCTATTTTGTATAGTAGTGTACATAAACAATAAAACAACATATTATACCTCGTCACTTCTTATAGGGTCGACCTGAAACACCCTGTATAATTTTTCTTTCAGAAACATTATTTTAGTACACTTTAAATTAAGTGTTTTTACAATACTTTAAATTTCACCTTTAAAAGACAGAATCCTCTATTTCTCGGACTACCCTTGCCCCCAATTAGTCCGAGTTATACAGGTTTTACTGTATTTGTGAATAAGCTATTATTCATTGGGCTTCAAGCCAAAAAACTATTATCATCTTGCTGTATATAACGTAACATATACTCGTATTGCATAACCATGGATAATTTTACCTTATGGTTAATGAATGATAACAGTTATGAAACTGTGACGTCACAACTTCGTTGGTTTGTAATAAAATCTTCCACAATTCACAGATCATCTCTTCTCACAATAACAAAATAAACTTAATTCTGTAGTAACTTGTTTCTATAATTAATTTAATTAAGTTTGAGGCGTCTTAATTAATGGTCCCTCGTGGATAAAACAAAAGGAGGAGAATCAGTGTCACAGGATATAGGATATTCCTTACACAGATTAGATTTCCTACTTCAGAAAGAGGAAGTATAAAATACATGGAAAGCTTTATTGGAGGAAGTTTATAAGACAGTACAGGGCATTATTTTATAGTAATAGAAACAACCATGTGACCTTTGTATTGTAGAGGATCTTTAAATTTAAAATCGACTCTTAACAGGGCCATAAAATGCCCTGGTCCCAATTCATCCACAACTGAAGTGTACAAGGAAAACTGCCTTATTCATTCCAGTAAAGGCCTACATAACAAAACTAAAGAATTTTACAGAAGTTTTGAGTTAAAATCATGGACCAAAAATCTTGAAGGAACCCTCAAGTCATAATCGGTCTACTCTGCAGGTACGCAAGGATTTAGAAATAAGGTGATGACTATCAGAAATCCTGATGGACAACTAAATGTTTTCATCCTTGTTGTTTGAGCTATTTTTCTTTGAGCTATTTTTCTTTGTTGGGCTATTTTTCTTTGTTTGGGCTATTTTTCTTGTTTCATAATACAAATTAAATTCTAATATGTATAGCCATCATTCCGTATGTGAATTAACGTAATTATAAGAGTGCATATAAATATATTGTCTTCTGTTATGAGAAATATTTAATTATTGTAGCTAGGAAATTGAACTTTCTGCCTTTCCCACAAAACAACGGGATATGTTTTTACCGTTTTTCCTATAATCCCCCAATATGAAATGATATTTAGGACCTACAGAAGATTGACTCTATATTGATTCAACTAATTTTCTATTATTTGTAGACTTTTATAATGAAATACAAATATTTAAAAAAAAAGGTACTTATTCACTTTTGTCAACCGTCTGTATATCTATTTGGTCGCCAAGATATTATAACATCGACAATTAAAAAGTAGCTTAACCTAACCTGCTTAATGTAAGTCACAGTAACTTGTCGATTTTGTCAAGTCGATCAGATGTCGTTAGCCCGGGTATTTAAACGTACAGTGAGTACATTTCACTATAACGTTTTCATTTTATTTAGCAAACATATTCCAACTAACGCCAAGTGCAGCATTTATTCAAGAAGTTCCCTTCGCTCTAAATAAAATAACTAAATTTATATAGAGAGTTATGATTTTTCCTAAAATAAAATTACTTCAATGAAAAGATTCCATTTGCATGGTTTGGATGAGAGAAAGAACTCCAACTGGCATTGTACAAAACACTCATACTTTCTGACGAGTTTTTCTTTTTAATATCCACTATAATAATTTCTTTTTTATTTAAGTTAACAATTAATCCTATATAATGAGCTTGTAATTTTTAACATACAGTGAACGTGAATTTAACATTTCACATGCCAGTAACGATTTCACTTTCCAGGGGTGAAAAATCGAAATAACGTTATGTGTATTTTTGCCAATCTTAAAAAGTTTTTTTTTCGATATCCACCCGTTAAATTTCATATATTTGAGCAGGGTTGTTACCCTTCTCATTATTTTAAGGGACAGTCCCATATTTTATGAAGATGTCCCGTATCCCAAGCGATTTAGTAGTCCTACGGGACACCATTTGTATTTTTTGTCTGGTAATTCAAAAGTATTCTGTCTAAATATAAAAATTAAGTCTAAAGTCAAATGACTGATTTTCGTTGTTGTTCGAGGAATGAACCAAATAATAGGATTGACTTAAGTTGTTATATGGTTAATTTAACTTAATTGATTCCGTACATACGCGCTTTATAACATTTATACGCTTTTGGCATGTTTTTGGATGGAATACTGAAAAAGAAATTTCCTGAGAAGTTTTTAAGTTTGATTTTGCGAATGTTTTGGATCTAAAGAATTACCTTTTTCACTCCCGTTGTTATTTGAGAAGACATGCTTGGCAAAGTTGCACGTTTTTAATTTGTGCATGTATCTGTAAATGTATATAAAATGTTTGGTTTAATTGCTTTCGAAACTGTAAAACAGGTTTTTGAGAGTTCAGCCTCGTATGTTTTTCAAACACGTATTTCAGCTGCATGTTTTTGTCTTGAATATTAAGGAAATACATAAAAATAGTTCTCTCTCTTCATTATTTCATCGGTTTTGGACTCATTTGGAGAAGTTGTTTCCATCAAAGGGGTTGTTTCGACAAGTGAACCAAATAAACACATTTTGTGCCATTGTTAATGCTGTAAAACAATAATAATAATAATAATAATAATACATTATTTATGCTGTAAAATATTTGAGAAATTTTGATTTTTAAGCAAATGTCTTTCCTAGTTTAGACATTAGAATTTTCAATAACTTTTTGAAGCGTGTATTTCCAATGTAATAAATGTATAATTGCGCAAAATTTGGATTGTCACAAAGTGTCAATCATTCCTTTCATAGTTTTTATATCATACATTTATTCATTTTCCAGAGATGTCTGTTAATTTGAGTAGACAGTAGTAATTCATCGGATTCACCACTTGTCACTCCTTAACTAACGTAAATTTGTTTGGGTTTACCATCTTTGAGGAATATTTAGAAAAGAAAAATGTGAGTAACACCACTGAATTAAGGTTAAAATGGAAGCAGATTCTTAACGGAAAAAATAAGTTACGAGTTAACAAAGACCTTGTAAAATCCACTCCTGGTCAGTCTAAGAAAGAAGCTAGAAAAAGAGAGATTAAAAAAGACAAAGCAAATGAAAATAAATAGAACTAAATTCTCATACCATCCTCACACTTATAAACGTTTAAAGCATTCGCGCATAAATAGTAATAGTAGTATAGCAGTAGTATAGTAATAGTAAAATATAATAGAGCCATAGACTATGGGTTCTTCTTCTTCCGCCATCCACTGATGACAGAAAATAGTAGTAAGAGAAGAGTAGATACTTACAAGAAAGTAAAATCTTTAATATGATGTTGGAGAAATATATTTGTCTAAATTACGCGAGTTTCGTTAGACTAAATTCATATATTAACACAAAAGGTATTTATAAACTTTATGGTATTAATAATATAGACAAACACTATAATGATTTCTGGGCGGAAGCCCCGCCCAGCTCCTGCGATGGATGGTTGTATAACGCTGGGTTCTCAAGCAGACATTTAATTCATCTCCCCTAAACCAAAAAACTGATCACAAAGATGTCTTTTAAACTACCCAGCTGCCATCTTGGATTACTTTTAAACCGTGTTGTGTTTATACGATGGGTTATTATTGATGTTCTTCTAAATAATTTTTATTATTAACAAATCTTGATAATATTATAACAGAGTACCTTTGAAAATAAAGTTGCCTACTTGAAAAAAGAATTCAAAAGTGGTGCATCCGCTTTCAAATGAAAAAAAGAAGATCGCATACGAGAATTAGGTTGCTTTTTCCATAAACATTAAACACGATACCAAAATTTAATCATAAAGGCTAACTACTCCTTAAAAGAAAAAAAATTGAATGGGCATCTAACGAGACAGACCTACCTTCCTAAGACAATTTTTCACAACATACAAGTTGCGTAAATGCAGTCTTTAGATTTTAAATACGTTGTTCAACTCGATTTTCTGAAACGCGTCGACGTGCGAGTTATATGCCCTTAAAAACGTGTGTTTTGTATTAAATATAAATAGATGGAGATGGCGTTTACGTGTTTTCATAAACGATGTTAAAAAAGAACTCATAAGTGACACAAACATAAAACAATAATGAATGTTAAAAGCAAATAGATTAAAAACATGTTTAGTTCGTATCATCTTTAGGTGAAAGTGGAATACAATATTTATAAGTTAAGAATTATTTATTTATTATTATTGTTCATTATTAATTCTTTTTAATTATTATTATTATTATTATTATTATTATTGTCATTATTAGTTGTTCAAATCTTCAAGTACGCTGTATGTTCAAAGATGATAAATAGGACCTCCCCACTACAGTAGTATATATATATATATATATATATATATATATATATATATCAACGGTTTGGATTTCATTACATTTTATTTGCAGTGAATTTTGAGTTAACTTAAGTTACTTTTAATATAATGGTTCTGGGTTATCATAAGATTAACTTGCACGTAATAAAACACTGCAAATAAAGATTAACTGAAAGGGGACTTAACTAACATTTTCTTCAACAGATGGCGTATCATGTTCTCTATATTGGAGGAAATCCTCCTCTTCTTCCTTATAACACTATTTATTTTTCCACATTATAAGTGTATTCTTCTCTCGGTATACTAGAATGATGCCCGTTTATGGACGGGATTTTACTTCTGGCGGTCTAAGATTTATTTTTCAAGTGCGCAAATAAAATAGCTTTTCTGCATTTGAAGAAAACCCTTTTATGGGTTTATTTTTTCGCAACAGCGATGATGAGCTTTCTCGATCTATTAGGGGAAACTGCAAGCTAAAAGTAAGGCTTTACATTCCTTGAAAATTGAGTATTATTTTGCTAAAATATGACTGATTGTTCAAGTGAAAATTTAGGGATAATGTCACCTTGGGAAAGCCTACTACCTTTATGGAGTCGGTTTTACTCGTACGTAATTAGTTTGATCGTTCTCATTAAATGTAAATTTAATCTTTTCTGAACCTCAAAATGTCTGTAAAACCTTTCTTTTCGCCACATTCTCTCTCGCGTTGAAGTGAAGTTTATTCATGACCATAAGTTATGCTTTTTAATATACTTAAGGGTGATTTGCTCTATTTCATGAATAACACTTTCAGCTCTTATATGAATGTTCCTATAATAATACAGTGGCAGCACGAATGTTTCGTAAATATTAGGAGAAAATTTCCTTTTAATTTTTACAGTGTATGAACAAACATTATGCTTCAGAAATGTCACTTTTGAGTTCCAAAGTTTTAATGTTCCAACCAAAATTCGTAAATTCAAAGGTAAACCTACTTCTTATTAGTATTACTACATTTTATAATTTATTTACGAGTTATGTCGTAGTCACAAGCAACACTGCTTTCCGTGAGTCCAGCGAGGTTAAGCAATATTGGGTCTATTCAGTAATTGGATGGGTGACCGTCCTCTGCATTCGCATGATGTAGTAAAGTTGTAGGCAGGGCCTATCAGAGGGGGGAGCTAGGAGGGCCATTTGGCCTGGGCCTCAAGCTTAAGGGGGGTCTCAAATTTAGAAACTTTCAGGTTTGGATATAATGTTTTGCAGTGAAAGTAATAATTGGGTTTATATGGGCCTCAAAAGCTGGAAGTGGCCCGGGTTTCTCTAGACCTCTGAGAAGGCCTGGCTGTAGGTCCTGTCCGTCACATGACCTTTGCCGTCATGGAAGAGGTTAAACACACCAACCATTATTTTATTTATATGTTTTTTTACTTACTCGGAACTCTGAAACTTGTCTAAATATCGTATTGAAAGTTTAACGTAGATACTGAACACAGCACTAATCCTGTAAGATTCTAGGATACTAACTGAAAAAGTTATGATTCTGTAAATATTTCTTCATGGTTAAAATTTAACAGTGATTAAAGCCTCAAACTCAATTTCTTTGATAATATAACGCAAAATCTGTAGAATGCAATGTTCAAATAAAAAATAAAAAAAATCAAGCAGCCTGAGCTTCTCACTTGCTAGACTTAGTTTGGATATTCACTTATGCTTACATAATATGAGCAGTTTGGTCTATCCTGAGTAGCTTGTCTTTAAAGGTGAGAGCCTTTAAGTGAGATTGTATTATTGTTTTGAAAATTTTAATACTAAAAAATAGAAACTGAACTAACAAAGGAAAAAAATAAAAGTTTAACCCTTTATCAGGCAGTGTTACTTTACTGATTTTGTTCTGGCTAACGCCAGACTGATTTTATCAGTAAAGTAACACTGCGCGATAAAGGGTTAAACACGAAGGGAAACTACTCATATTTCTTTGTTTACGTTCCACAAAACTACTGTTGTTGTTTTGCTTTTAAAAAGTTCTATTTTGCTTTTTAAAAAGTTCTATTTTTGCGCAAGGATGCCGAATCTTACACATTCAATGAATATCAAAGATTCTCTATTACCTTACAGTTATTTCATAATTCAGTGTATTACATATGAACATCAATTGCATGAAACATATTTCATAATCTCTAGCCTCTTTTGAAGCACTACACTTTTTGTTGGTAATAAATACAGTCCTTTCAAGTAAAATAAGAGTTCTCAGTCACCCCCACCCCTCCGAGTGTTCATTTTTCCCCCCCCCGAGTTCTATATAATTTTAGCGATGCAAAATTCAATGCAACATATAGTATTAACACATTAAGTTAGTTTAAGTTAAGTGTAGTTAAATAGGGTAATTGGGAAAAGGGAGTGGTGGATTTTCGGTTGAAATGACTACATGCATTCAAAATACTCGTACAAGAATGATGCACGCGTAAATACGTCCGCTAATTAACATTTCCGCAGTATCCTCTAGCAATTTAAGGTCACCGCAATTTAAGGTCACCGGGATACAGCAAAGCTAATTCGATTTCACGGCGATTTAAAGGCATTACTTCGCCTTTGATGAGAATCCACGACTAACAATCACGTCCTCAATTTGAGACGAAATTTCTAATTTTCATGACAGATTGAGAGAAAAAAATCAGTGATGCAACTTTTCTTGCGGGGCAATCGTGTATGTATGCATGTATAATAGGACGTACGTATTCTTTAAAAACACACACACACACACACGCACACACACACACACACACACACAAAAAAAAAAATATATATATATACACTAAAGCCAATTCACCAACCAACTTGCGAACTTCATTGAACCTTGAACTAATTACAGAAGCTAATTTAATTCACATTAAAAAGAACTCCACCGAAAGTCTTGCTTGAATATGTGATGAAGAAAAGAGTTGAGACTGAGGAAAAGATGAAGGAGATGAGGGAGCTAAGAAGGAACTGGATCCCCTCCTTCCCGACCCTGACAGAGGTAATGAGGTAATGGATTTACTTTTTTGGGGTGTGTGAGAGGGTGAGAGGGGGGTCATTTTCCCCCACTGCATGAGTGACCCGAACTTTTATCAAAGTTAAAATATATGGAAACAACCTTTATTTTTATACGCCGTGAGCGAGTGAGACTATTATGTAAATTACTCCATTAGGTATCATGTTATAATGCCGTCAGAGAGCGCGCGCATTAAGACAATGATTTGGCTGAGAAAGAACTCTTTTAATATAATGGTTGGGCCTAATTTTCTAACTTAAATTTGAGAAAAGGGTTGTTATTATTATTATAAATCTACTAATGACTATCTACGTACGTCCTCTACGATTCCTGTAAATAATGGCTTACATAAACATTCCGTCAACACTCTGATAACTTAACTTAATTTACTAATTTAACCGAATTTAAATTAATTTAAGCCCACAAAAACTTGTCGATAGGATGTCTTCGTCGAGGAAATGTTGTTACCCCGAACGATAACACATCGAGATATTAAGAATCCAAATCATGAATTGTCTCCAATACAATTTTCATAATAACAGTAAACAACAAAAAAAGTAATTTAGATTCTTTTATTTGGTTTCCATTTAGCTGATAACGTAAAAAATGGAGAGAGAGAGAGAGAGAGAGAGAGAGACAAAAGGTTCTCTTTATTGAGTCTTTGAGGCGAAAACTTCAAAGAACATATTAAGGCATTTAAACGTCCTCAACCAGATGGATAATCAAAGACGAAAGTGGTCCCGTGTTTGCGTTATTACGTGGGGACCGACAAATAGATCCGGGCAGTTGAAGCAAGCACACGCGCACGCACATCTTTTTATATTACTTCTTCAGTACACAGAACTGCAAACGCGTGCGGAATTGTCTGTAGACAGAGCTGTAAGCCATTAGAGAAACACACACAATTATATGTTTTAAAAATAGGTATGGAAATGCATGTGTATATATAAACTTCAATGCAAAATATATCTAATAAAACAACTAAACAATACAGATTTGAAACAGCATCGATCAAAAGTAGGGGGGGTGGGGTGGGGGTGAGGGGGGTAAGAAAGTTAAAAAGAGTAAGAAAAAAACACGAAACAAGAGTCATTTCCGACATAGTTTGACTTTTCTCCCTCTCAACCGCTTATAAATGTCTTTCATAAGATTCAAAAGTTCCCCTTTTTCTCCAAAGACTGTATTGACACATGACTCGCTCTGAATACCTTTAGCTTTCGGAAGCTGAATTCGGCGTGGAGAGACTTATTTAGGCGTCGCAAAGGAGATTTTGAGGCAATAATGGAAGCTTTGATATCTCTACTCTAGAGTCTCATTTTGGAGCAGAAGACTTTAGTTTCTTTTCGTTTAGACGAGATTTCAAAAGGAATTTTATGGTGATTTTTTTTTTTTTTTTTCATTTCGCGTCATCGAAATCTGTTAATTAGTAATTCGCACGTTTTTATCGACACAGTTTCTGTCTCTCTCATTTCAGTTTGAATACGACTGAGAATTCAAGGTAAAAACTGTTATACCAATTATTTTATTATTATTATTATTATTATTATTATTATTACAGTTTTAAGACATGAAGATATTACAGACATGAAATTTCGATTGCTAATAGGGGAACTAAAGACTCCATCCAAATCGCCCACTTAATTGTTACTCTATTTCGAGGGATAGAGATTACTTCCCACTTGGCATCAAACCCATATACCCGTTCGGGTCCAAAAGTGCTTTGCTCGAAGTTAAAATTCCAGATTTGGGGAAGGGTAAGAAGATGGCTGTGACGTAATTTTAGATCCGAAAGGTATTTTCCGTACGAAGAATCCAACTTGAAAGCGTCAAATCTTACTTGGAATGGGTATGACCCATTCCCATTCCAAGTAGAATTTGACACTTTTGACACTTTTGACTCGGGAATTGGCTCCTTCGAGATTATCACTTTCAGATTTCAGATTCTTGCAAAAACTGAAATGAGAATGGCCGAAATTGGGAGGGGATCAGGAGACGAGATACAAATGATATAATATCCATTGTTAATTAACGCACTTTGTTTTTAAATATTAAGGGTATTGCAAAACTTGGATAAACAAATTTCTCTGCAACATATTACCGTTTTTCAGGCTTTATTTCGAAGATAACGTTTATTATATAGTTTGTCTACGTTAATACAAGGTTTATTTTTAGGATGTATATAAATTTAGTTGAATTTCTATATAAATTTATATGTTATAACACTTATTAACTTATTCCTTAACAAAATAATTTAGAGTTAATATTATATTTGGAAATAAAACTGAAAACTAAGACTCGGTTTATATTAGAATCTTTATTTCAAAATTAAAACTTGTTTTTAATATTTCCTAAGAGGTTAATAATAAGGAGGGCCATAAACTGGTACAACGCTTGGGTCAACTAATACGGCCCAAGTCGGCCCATTGCCCTAACTCCAGTATTATTATTATCAGCATCATCGGGGTTCGAAACCCAGGCCTCAGCGTCTTTATTCGCTTATTGGGAAACTGCGTTACCCACTGAGCTACGGATGTGTGGCTCTCGTAAAGGTTAACCTTATCCGTAGCCAAACTGCGGAACCCGCGTAATACATCAACTACATCATGACTTTGGACTTACGAGAAGCTTCTCTGTTACCTACATGATATCCACATCAATAAAGAGTACTTTGAGGTAACCAGCACCTATTGTTCACTTGCCGAAAACAACCAATATTTCAAAATTAATACTTTATTCCTTCTTGAATTTGTCTCCATAGCTTTGAGTCTTTATCCGAGTGTACCGTCTTCTGTGTTCTATGTAGCGTTAGAACTACGCTGAATCTTTCGCGATTAGATCAGAAATTTATATACAATATGAAGACTTCACTGAATTAATTTTATTATGAGGATGTATGACTTTTACTGTATATCATGGAGTTTAAATGACACTGAAGAAACGAAAATAAATGGAAAAAAATATTGAGTTTGGTGAAAATTTTGAGGAACATTTTTTGGTGAAAATTTTGAAAATTTTTTGGTGAAATTTTGGTGAAAATTTTTTGGTGAAAACATTGAGTTTGGTGAAAATCTTTTATTAAATATTTTATGGCCGAGGGAAGCTCCTTTACATTTGCGGGAAAAATCCAATACAAGTTAGTCTTGATACGCATCATTTCGTTGATGAGACATAACATCGAGACACTAAATAACTAACAACATAACTAAGTCTAACTTAACCTATGCTAACCTAACGTAACATAATCTAACCCATAGTAATTTGTAGATTTTGTGCCATATTGATTAGATGCATTTAGCCAGGTCCATTTACTGTCTCTCAGTTCTTCAATCTTTGAAGGGTCATTGACATGGTTACAAAGTGGAAAATTAAAAATAGGGACCAAAACTTTGAAGTCATGGTTAAGACCAAAGAAACTGCGAACAGCGATCTCGACAGTGATTCTCGTCCTTCTTTGTAACAATGGACTTTGAAATTAAATGTGGTTCTGTAACAGATAGAGATATACTTTACGTGGTAAATGCATAGGATCGCGTAAGATTGAGAATTTGTCATGGTCAATTTGGACCTCTTAAGGATCCGATGCAGTCAGATGTTATATCAAAAATAAGGTCTATCAGACACTGGGTGATATTATTGGTATTTCGTAAATTTTTCAGACAATTATATGACGGATCTGTAGTGATAATAGGAACCGGCTTCTTGGTGCTATATGAATAACCGTACAATTTGTTACTACGTTTTTATTTAATTAACAATAACAGTTTATGATTTATCGGACTCCGCATTTTCCTCACGAGTGTAATCCCTTCCATATTAGCCACTGCGCGTTTTCTACCCGCAACGATAAAAAGGGTCCCAAAACAAGACATCAATTTGAACGTTAGTTTTAGTTCTAAATGTATTATTTTTGTAAATTTAATTTAAAATAAATTTTCCTATGAGACTGGACTTATAGGAAACCCTGTATAGTGTATAGTGTACTTTACCTAAGTTGCTGATTTACCACTTAAGAAAGCTGCTTCGAATCAACTCTTCACACCCCAAATTTGGGTTAAAAATAACCCATGCATGTCCCTAGTCCTAAATAAGGGTTTGTTTTCACTCCTTCGAAGTACTGATTAAGCATCGAGACGTAAATTTCACTTTGGTAATATCCAAGTGTTGATTCAACGCAGTCAGATGAGACCTAATTTGGCATACTTGAGAAATCACACTTATATAAAAACACAAAATTAGGACGTTCTTATAGTTTACACATAAACATACGAACGGGTCTTCTGCCCTAAACACGGATAGTATATGAGTATCGATTGACGAATAAAGTCAATCTTTGCTTAACCCTTTAACGACTGGTATACGTTTCTTTAGTAAAAAAGTATAAGTTTTATTGTTATTTAAAACTAAGTATTTTAGTAACTAGTTACTGAAATGACGCCCATTTTGGGTTCCTTTCCGACATCTAAACGACACGTATATAAGCGTGTAGAAACATTCCTAGAAATGTCACATTCTAGAACAGTTTATATTATTATTTCTGGTGGAATTTACAGTCCCGTCAGTCGTCAAAAGTTAAAAATAGAAATATCATCATAACCGCTGATTAAAGCTGTTGTACCGTCGGTTATAAAAGTTGGGGTTCACTGGGCTACAACTAACTAACTCTCAGTGTACTGAGACTTTTGGTAACCGACTGTACGTGTAATTTTCAATCATGAAAGTAGGTTTAAGGCAAAGGAATACGTTTTATAAATGATCCGCGAAGCAAGTAGTTGGACATAAAATTTCTGAGAATCAAGAAATGATCGCAACTGCAAACACACTCGCGTCTCTGAAAAACGAATGTAAGAGGAATGCTGTTAAGTCATACACTCTTAAACTTTATATGTAAACGTTTAGTAGAAAACGCTTAATTATTTTGGTGCGGTAATGCGGTATCACTGCACTTAAATGAACAAAAATTCAATCAACAAAACTCACTATCTTGAAAATTTTTCATACATTTCTGAGTACACACAAAAATGAAGCGAACAGATGAGATTAACGACAAAAGAGAACCAACTAAAAAGACTCATAAAAATAATACAAGAACATATAAAATTTTAATTATGTCCACTATGTTGTAGACATAATAATAATAATAATATATATAATAATAATATAATAATAATAATATATATATATATAATTATATATATATATTATATATATATATATTATATATATATATATTATATATATATATAAACTAACCACTGTGTGGTCGGAAAGTCAATGCATTATCTTCAGGATCATCCTTATAGAAATTACATACAAAAACTACAGGGTGCCACAGAAGTCGTGTACATTATGGGGGGGGGGGGGATTTTTTGGGACACCCTGTATGCAGACAAATATTGTATAGTGTACACATTAACTTCTCGTGTCTTTGACGCAGAAGAAAACTCGATCTTCGCGTCATTCTGGCACGATTTCAAAAGACGGAGTCATTTCCCCAAAATTAAAAGTTTTCGGACGAATTAAGCAAGCCTTTATTAACCATTTACTGCACAGCGTAACACTTTATTATTTCATTCCAGCTAACGCCAGACGATTTTACTCTTCTTTATATAGAAAACACTACGGTATATAGGGCAGAGAGAGAGAGAGAGACAGAATTTTTAACAATACTCAATAATGAAACTCATTAAGAGAGTTTTAAAGGGGCACTTAGTATATTAAAGAGGGAAAATTAAGAGTCGACACGAAGGAAAACTAAAAATGAGTCGTTTTCAACTGTTTCACAAGATTTATGCTTGCATATATATATATTCTCTTCTGTAAAAGAAAGAATTTGCCACAGATATTTCTCTCTCTCTCTCTCTCTCTCTCTCTCTCTCTCTCTCTCTCTCTCGAGAGAGAGAGAGAGAGAGAGAGAGAGAGAGAGAGAGAAAGATCTTCGTACACATACAACATCTTCAAAGGTGTGTGTGTGTGTGTGTGTGTGTGTGTGTGCACGATGTTCGCCGCATAACAAACAAACAATATTTGACATTAAAAGTATTTCTTAAGTGCAGTATAAATTGAAGAAAAAGCTAAAAATTTCTATAAGGATTTTGTAGACTCAAATTTATATTCAAGTCTTGATTTTATTAAAAGATATTTAAGCGCATTTTAATACTTATATTTAAATTATTAACGCATCTTATATTATATTATATATATATATATATATATATTATCGCATCTTTTATATATAAATATATAATACAATTTTATTTCGCATAACATTTGAGATTTATAATTAAAAAAATGTTTTAAATTGAAATTACATCATAATGGATGAATAGATATATATATATATATATATATATATATATATATATATATATATATATAATATATATATATATATAATAAAATTATTCATCCGGTATGATGTAATTTCAGTTGAAACAAATTTAAAAAAAAATTCTAAGTACTGTATCCTGATCATATATACACAATCTTGTTTACATATCTTTATTTTGAGCAATGTTATCTCATTGCCATGATGCCTTTGATTTTAGGAGTGTCTCGTGAGTGCTTTTTTACATCATAAATAAATTTGGCGACGTTAATAGTTTCAGATGCATTTCAGTTGCTCCTCGCAAACTTGTCCTTTGTGGCTGAATGATTTTTCTATAAATATCCCATAATTATTTCAGTTTAAGAAACATTCCCACTTAACTTATTATTATTATTTAATACGTATGCGTACCGTGGGATTAATCGCTTCGCTTAAAAGGTGTCACAGTAGATCGTTCTACGAATAAGATTTACTCGCTTTGGATTATAATGTTATAATGTTTCAGACCAACAAAGACCCTAGGATCCACTCATGGCTGGTCTACCTAACTGTGTTCGTAATTGTGTATTATGTATGTCCTCCGTGGTGGCGGAGGGGACCTACAATTTTACCTGGGTTCGGAACCACAAGAACATAAGAAATTTATGTAAAAACTGCCTGTACATTGGCAACAACCAATTTTTACAAAACTAAATAATTATTACTTTAAAACTAATTATTTATCGATTTAAAACTAAAGATAGAATCTCTGGATCCAAAGGATCAAGTCATAATAGACTACTATCCACAGATATGTTACACTCTATATCTATTTATAACCGACATGCAAATATATCAGATCCAAAGAATCCAGTCAATTTCATTACGATATCCATCAATACTAGTACCTTGCCAACCAAAAATAAGTCGCGGTCCATATCCATTGCGGACTAAGTCAACATTTACAACTATAACATTACAATATATTATGGTTGTAAATGTTGACTTAGTCCGCAATGGATATGGACCGCGACTTATTTTTGGTTGGCAAGGTACTAGTATTGATGGATATCGTAATGAAATTGACTGGATTCTTTGGATCTGATATATTTGCATGTCGGTTATAAATAGATATAGAGTGTAACATATTTGTGGATAGTAGTCTATTATGACTATAAAAGACTAATGAAGAATATCAACCTATGCAAGGACCAAAATTTCTGTTATGTGAAAAATATGTGGCCAAGCATGATATTTCAACATTAGTTACTAAAAATGTTATGCCTTTCTTCCTTAAAATTGTAGAAATGGCAATAATCCTGGATTCAAACCAATAAAGAAGCAAAAAGTTTTTAAATATCTCCGTTGCATTTTTTTTTATTTCTCTATGTAAAGATGTTATTGAAAAACGATATAGCTATTTGCGTTCTGAGGTAAATATGGTGATAAAGAATTTCAGATTATGAAGCCTATATTAACGCGCGTTAAAAGACATTCTTTTGTCATATATCTTACACTAACGCCTTTGGACAGCATGCTTGGTCGAAATATGTACAAAGCCTCCGGAATGACCCTCAGTTTAGTTCATAATAGATCTATCTTTTAATATGGTATATAGATTACCTCGCGCAAATGTTTGTCGATCAGTGTTTTACGTACGCTCTGCATGAGGTAAATAGACGCGCTCAGTATAGTCTCATCAAAAGAATCCACTTATTCAAACTATATATTATTTACTACAGTCCTATCGTATGCCCTCGAAATTATGGGCATCATGGTATGAAAATACTTGTCTGTAGCTTCATTTAATATTTTACTTTTGTTTGCAAGTCATTAGTTTGGTCTCATTGAAGTGTTTATACTCTTCACTGTACCACATCACTGCTCTGGTTATTTACTGATAAGGCCTATTAATCTTTGTATTAAGGAAATCATTCTCTGCCAATAACCTCTTATATATATATATATATATATATATATATATATATATATATATATATATATATATATATATGGCGTGTGTGTGTGTGTGTGCGTGAAACAGCATAAACCAGGTATGAAATCAACATTGAAGTAACAATAAATTTTATTGTAGATATGAAAACAGTTTATTAATGGTATTTTGTCATTTTCTCTCCAACGCCAACTGGTTTGCGGTGGGAGAGTTGTAACTTTGTAAGTGGCTAGTCAGTTTTCAAATTCAACCGCTGTTGGCGCTTCAGTCTAAATATACAAAAAACTGAAAGCCACCAACCTCTTACAGTTGTCAAAATCTAAATGAAAATATGATTGTCAACCTGTTTATTAGAAATTGTGATGTTGATATATTTAATTATTTTACAAACATAAGCACTAATAAAGAAGTATTTTATGTAATATCACTACCAGCTTATTATTTAAATACATCAACAAAAACAACAAATGCTAATAAACAGTGGTGACATTTGGCATAATTTTTATTATCTCATGACGTTTAAAAGCATTCAGCCAATCACGAAGGAGGATGACTTGTTATAAAAGTTGCCATTTTGATATAAGAAAAATACACATATGGACATATTTTCATACGTTAATGCTTAAATACAAAAATCAATAAGTTGTGAGTTTATTAATTCTTATGCACGAAAGTTTATTTTCATTTTACACCATGTTCAAAGAATGAAATAAGCGGTTATTTTATTTATTTTCACAAATTAATTTCAGGGAAATATTCTTTTGCCAATTTTTATAATTTGTTGGAATTAATAAGTAGGTACCTTTCAAACATTATTCATAAAACAAATACTATTAAGAAATATATATATATATATATATATATATTATATATATATATATAATGTTATTATTATCATATTCATTTGTCATTCAGCCTGTATACTATAGATATGCGAAGTGCTCATACTCTGAACTGGCTGGTATTGCGGCAGAGCAGTCCTTTGTCAATAGTGAAACACTTTTTCTATACCTAAAATTAATTTTAACAATCTACAATACTTGTATGTTGTGGGTGGATATCGATTTAAGTACATACTTGAATCCCCACTGAAAAATATATATAATATATATTATTAAGGTCACCCTTGACATGTAGACATTATCATAATTGCATTTGTTTATTTCCACAAGATCGAAGACTACCTAACCTACTAGTAACTTAAATGCAAAGATTTTCTAACCTAACTCAGCGAAAACTAATCTAATCTACACCTAAATTAACCTAACCTAACCGAGTCAACACTATGCAAGTGTAGTTTCTGTCCGTCGAAATATATATATTTTATATATATATATGATACTGCGAAATGCAGGCACTCACTACGGAGTAAATTTTCCAAACGATAAGACCAAACTTTGCAAATATATTTGCCGAAAAAAAAAATCACCCCCCCCCCAAAAAAAATTAATAATTAGTAAATATTTTATTATGTTTTTAGTAAAAATATTAAAAATATGTAAAGGAAATTCTAATACAAATATATTAAATTCAGTTCTTTATTTACAAAGCTCCGCAGAGTTTACGTAGATGAGTATATATTATACAGTATGTATATATTTTTTATTACAACACATATACTGTACAACTGTAAACTGCCTTAAACAAACGGACGAGCTTTACAAGCTGAAACCTACAACTGAGGTATAATTCTAAAATTTAAAGTCAAAAGGGAGACTCATGGACAAATTCATACAGTATTAATTTTAAACACTTTACACTCCAATACTTGAACTTGGAAACGGTTTCCAATATGTTTACATTTTGGTAAGTGATATTATTTGTATGCTTAAATATGACAGTAGATCATTTCTATATGGAAATTAAATGTCATTACAACTGTTAAAATAAACCTGTCTATATATATAAAGCATATTAACAATACAGTACTATTAAAACATTAATATTAATTATCAATATATATATATATATATATATATATATATATATATATATATATTAATACTAATTAATTAGTATATACCTAGAAAAATTGATGTGCAACTGAACGTAAAAAATTAAAAAATTGTAAAAATTAAAAAATAATAAAAGAATAATTAAAATTGTAATAATTTTAAAATACAAACAATAATAATAATAATTATTATTATTAGCAATATTAACATCATTATCGTCATTATTTCATTGTTGAGCATGTGGGACCAATGAACCTATTTGGTTTATGGATATGTTTTCGACATTTAAAAAAATTAACTCAACACTAAGCTAACCTAACCTACTCTAACGTAATGAAACTCACAATAACTTGTCCATTAAATGTCACGTTCAGAGAAATAACGTTATTTCGATTCAAAGTTACCTCACTAAAGAAATTGTATTGCGGCACGTTCATCATTACACACAATACAAATCCCATAACGACTTTCAAACATTATAATTACATATGAGTACATCTAAAACTTGTTATAACATTCACCTCCATACAAAGGCGATGCATTGTTCTCCATGCACTATGTATGAATACGATATATATATATATATATATATATATATATATATATATATATATATATATATATATATATATATATATATATAAAGAACGACGCTTTGTATAGGAGAATTATCCGCGCAAGATGAGAGCGAAAGAACGAAACAAATGAAAAAATGAGGTACCCACCCGGAATCGAACCCGGATCTTCCGATTGCCGGTCAGATATGATAACCACTACACCACAGGCCTCACCCAAACAAATGTCGTAATTCCTCTACATACGCGCAGAAACCAATGCCCCAAAGGGGCACCTCCCGCATGCCGTAACATTATATACATTATAACTGCAAACACGCAGTACAATTAACGTAAAGAACGACGCTTTGTATAGGAGAATTATTCGCGAAAGATAATGCGCGGATAATTCTCCTATACAAAGCGTCGTTCTTTACGTTAATTGTACTGCGTGTTTGCAGTTATAATGTATATAATGTTACGGCATGCGGGAGGTGCCCCTTTGGGGCATTGGTTTCTGCGCGTATGTAGAGGAATTACGACATTTGTTTGGGTGAGGCCTGTGGTGTAGTGGTTATCATATCTGACCGGCAATCGGAAGATCCCGGGTTCGATTCCCGGGTGGGTACCTCATTTTTTCATTTGTTTCGTTCTTTCGCTCTCATCTTGCGCGGATAATTCTCCTATACAAAGCGTCGTTCTTTACGTTAATTGTACTGCGTGTTTGCAGTTATAATGTATATAATGTTACGGCATGCGGGAGGTGCCCCTTTGGGGCATTGGTTTCTGCGCGTATGTAGAGGAATTACGACATTTGTTTGGGTGAGGCCTGTGGTGTAGTGGTTATCATATCTGACCGGCAATCGGAAGATCCCGGGTTCGATTCCCGGGTGGGTACCTCATTTTTTCATTTGTTTCGTTCTTTCGCTCTCATCTTGTGCGGATAATTCTCCTATACAAAGCGTCGTTCTTTCCGTTAATTGTACTGCGTGTTTGCAGTTATAATGTATATATATATATATATATATATATATATATATATATATATATATCGCGAAAAGTTACGTTCGCTCGTATTCGGTACTATTTTTTGTATCACTTTCTTTGTACACGGAAAAAGGCTACTACTTTATTGTAGATGTTTTATCGGTTCAATTTAGGTTAGGTTAAGTTAAGTTAGGTTAACCTAACCTAAAGCAAAATACTGTGTAAAATCCTGAGGTAGCATGAAGTAGTAGTAATTTGATTTCGATATTTTTAATTAAAATCCTAACGCGAGTAAAATTTGAAAAAATAATTATTATATACAGTAAAAAAGCGCATTCTCTAAACTTTTTAATGGAGCTCCTTCCTACCTTAACGCGAGCATAGTTGATTAAAAATCTGAAAAAATAAAAGACATCATATGTAGGAGCTAATGTAACTTCAACCACCACCGACGAAAATGTAGGAGGAATTTGGCGATGTAGGAATTATATATATATATATACATATTAGTGGTGGACCGGATATCCGCATCCGCATAATTTTTAACATCCGCATCCGCACTTCTGACTGCGGATGTTATGCGGATATTACCTCTAATAAATTATGCAATTTACAATTAAATTAGCTTATAAAGTAGCTTATAAGGCCCAGTCATGCACATTTCATGTAAAGTATAATTAATTATTAATGAACAAACAAATATATAAACCTCAAAATATAAATAGCTGGTAACAGAAAATTGAATGAAACTTGTTTCATTGAATTTTCTGTGACTGAAACTCTTGAGAAAGTTATTATTTTTATCATAATGAAAACATTAATATTAATTTTAATTCTTATGCATTGCCTGCCATAATAGTAATATCACGAAATTTGAAAAATTATGTCATATATTCATAATTCTATATTATATTGATAGATTAACTGAATACCCGCATCCGCGGATATTGAAATTAAAGATCCGCATCCGCAGATGTTGAAAAACTGACATCCGGTCCACCACTAATTATATATATATATATATATATATATATATATATATATATATATATATATGGGATGAATTTCACAATTAAACACGTACAAATAATAAATGATAAACACCCACAGGGAAAAATAAAAAAAAATAATCGAAGACCTTTTGCGTATCTTCTTCATTCCCTGTGGGTGTACATTATGTATACTCTACGACAGATGATATTACACAAGTTATAGGGAAACTAAAAGCACACTCGGCGGCAGAACCGTACAAATGGAGTGCCACACTGATCAAAAACTGCAAGAATTCAATCGCTGAGCCCCTATATTGGATATGGAGACGATTACTAGGCAAGGGAGAAATACCGGGCATCCTGAAGAGAGCAAACATAGTCCCAATATATAAAGGAGGAGATCGATCCGAGGCCAAAAACTATAGGCCAATGTCGCTTACATCTCATCTCACCAAAATATTTGAAAAAATAGTTAGAGAAAAAAATCTATGCCTCTTTGGAATCTCAGAAAAAATTAAATGATAACCAACATAGATTTCGGTCAGGTAGATCATGCCTATCACAACTAATGGAACACTACAACAACATTATTGATGCACTTGAAAGGAATGAAAAATATGATGTAATATACACAGAATTCGCCAAAGCGTTCGACAAGTGTGACTGTGGAATCATAATGCATAAACTGAAAAATATGGGAATAACAGGAAAAGTAGGGAAATGGATATATAATTCCCTTAGTGAGCGGGGGCAAATCGTTACAGTAGAAGGAGTATCTTCATCAGAATCAGAGGTCCTCAGCTCAGGACCACAAGGAACAGTATTAGCTCCACTACTCTTCATAATCGTGCTAACTGACATAGATGGGGACGTTACCAGAGACAGCACAGTAACATCCTTTGCCGATGACACAAAGATCAGTAAAAAAATAAGGAACCCAGAGGATATAGGATCTCTACAAACAGACATGAACAGAATCTACAAGTGGACGGAAGACAACAATATGAAGTTTAACACAGAAATTTCAATTGTTACGGTACGGAAAAAAGGAGGAAATAAAATCCATGGAATACTATATCCCAGATGGACAGGAAATTCAGAGAAATTCTAAAGCAAAAGATTTAGGAGTTGTAATGACTGATGATGCGAAATTTGAAACACAAAACAAGATAGCAGTAAACAGAGCAACGAGAATAACTGAGCAGATACTGAGAACCTTTAAATGAAGGGATAGGAATATAATGATTCCTCTAATGAAAACACTGATCATACCCAAATTGGAATACTGCTCGGTCCTAACATGCCCATATAAAAAAGAAGACATTGGACAGCTAGAAGGGATTCAGAGAAGCTTCACAGCCAAGATCAATGGGTGCAAAGAACTAAATTACTGGGAAAAGTTACGCGAACTAAACCTGGATTCACTGGAAAGGAGAAGAGAGAGATACACCATCATTTACACTTGGAAAATAATGGAAAAACTAGTCCCTAATCTTACTCTGAACCCATAACCTCCCAAACAACAGTGGAAAGTAGAAAAGGAAGACTGTGTCGTGTTCCCAAATTAAAGGCTAGACAGGGAACATCCTTAACACTGAAAGAAAATAGTTTTGTTGTAAGAGGACCAAAACTGTTTAATCAGCTGCCCAAAGACCTAAGGAACACGAATGGTGTTGCGGTGGACATCTTCAAAAGAAGATTATACGCCTGGCTCAGAACAATCCCCGATGAGCCGGGCGTACCTGGCTATGTGAGGTGGAGAGTACAAGAAACCAAACACTACTTCACCAGGCCAACTCGAGAGGAAGGGCGACAAGTGAAATGAGAAATCATCGCACGGAACATTTGAGGGGTGGGAGGTATATATATATATATATATATATATATATATATATATATATATATATATATATATATATATATAGGGTGTTTCACACCCGGTCTGCCATACTTTTGGGGGTGATATCGAGTAAAAAAGTTAATACAACATAGATGCTATTTAATGCAGGAAGGAGAGGCCAAGGGCGAATGCCCGCAAAACTTCCCCACCATAGAAAGAAAAGCATACAGCCGAAATAAAGGGTTTTGAGGCTCTTAACAAAGCTGCTATTTATTTTTAATTTTTAAAAGCTTGTGTAGTGTGTAAGATATATGAATATGTAGTAAGGAATGAGCGATAGAGGGAGAAGTGTGTGTTTGAGAGCATGCTAGACTGCTCACAGGGTAGATAAAACACGAAAAAAATAGCAGCTAAGGAGGACAGTGACAGGAGAAACGAGAATTCCAGCACTCCCTGTTTCTTGCCTAACGTCCCCTTCCTTTTCCCCGGAGTACTTCCCTGGTCAATTGGTGTCTACAGTCTTCTCCTATTCTCTACGGTCTCCTCCTATTATATATATATATATATATATTATATATATAATATATATATATATATATATATATATATATATGGCAGAAAAGAAAAGTAATAAAGAAAAAAGCGGTGTTCATTTCGGTATCATAAATTTGGTTCGGACTTTGGACGACATCTTATTGTAACGGAATTGAAATTTGGTGAATGGATGTCTTTGCCTCGATCATCGGGAGAGCTTCTGAGGATACACGAGTAGGCCTATCCAAGTCGATTTCGGTCTATCGCCGCCTATCAGACCTATATTGGGATATAGCCACCGAAGACGGCCTATCGCTCGGGATAAAGTTGTCTTCGGGATTATCATTTATCAGCTCACTCTTTTGTATTCTCAGCTTTTATTGCATTTACAGTTAAATTTTCGTTTTTTCCATTCATTACACACACACACACACACCACACATACACACACACTGTATATGGGTGTGTGTGTGTGTAACCTTGGCTAACCTTGGTTTAGCTTCGCCCGAATTGTTCATTCTGATGAAGGTCAAGCTTGTCACTCCACCTTAGACCTACAGTTTAACGTGGAATCCAAACCACGCCCCACCAGCGGCCCAGCGTCTTAACCACTAGGCTACCAGGGTACCTATTTATCTACCAAAATTTTTTTTTATTGTGTGGAAGGATGAACAGCAGGGTTTTGCTGCGCGCTGCCTGCCGTCACCTGGTCTCGATCCAGGGGCCGATGGTTTCGTAGTCAGCGACGCTAACCAATACACCACCGAGGCGCATAAAATATATATATATATATATATATATATACAGTGGTGAGCACCGTTAACCAAAAAGTTAACTTCGATAACGATAATCCGTTAGCCCCAATTTTTAACTCCGATAACGATAATCCGATAATTTTACTACAAAGTTAACGGAAGTTAACGATAATCCGTTAACGATAACTATTTCTTTACTAACATTTAAAAAAATCAAGGAAAAAAGCTTTAAAACCCATAGAAAATGTTTATTTATGCAAAATCCAACAATAAATAGGTATTTAACTGTATTTTTATCAAGTTTTGCAACTTTTTTGCTTAATAACTTTTTTTTTATTTTTAATAAAAAATGTACTGATTACATGTTTTGAAACCCTTGTAACCACTAACCATTAACTAAATTTTAATTTACCAGAGAATTATTATGGCGGGAACTGAAAGGTAAAATTAAATTTTAGGCACATTTATTAAAGACTATGACACAATGTGCTGGTTGCCCTTCAGAAAGACCAACTTCTCAAAGTTAGGCCCAACTGCCAGTCTTGACCTCTTGGGCCTCAGAATGTCCTTGCCGAGAGAGAAGAGCCGTTCCACTGCGGCAGAGGACGGAATTGGCAGACTGAAGTTATGGCGGTTTGAATTCATTCGCGGAGCGGTGATCTTCCGTGAATGACTCCTCGCAGTTAACGTGTTAACGGACTTTAACAGACTAAATATCGAGTTATCGGAAGTTAACTGGTCCGATAACGATAAATGGAAATTAACTTCCGTTAATAGTCCGTTAAAAAAAGTTAACTTCGTTAATTAACTGTTATCGGATTAACGCTTTAGTGCCCAACACTGTATATATGATACACACAGACCGTGCATGGAACAAGGAACTCTTCTGGGATAATTAAATCCACTATAGTCCACTATAGTCATGAAACGGACATGTTATGTGCCTTGAAAAGTGGAAGCTCAATTCTGCCAGTTGAGTTTTAAGTTTTGGTTTTGGCTAAAAATATAATAGTTACCCCTTTTTCTTTGATTTATTCAATCCGACGTGAATGCAACGAGTCTTTTACTTATATTGAGGTTCTAAATGTAGTGGGGCTAGGCTGCTTTATACTCTAGATCCATGTCCCAAAGCTGGATCCTGTCTGCTTTGCAGATAGCTGGTGAGGGAAGCTATATTTATGGGACCTCTTTGCGAGAGACCCGTTGCCCACGTCGGGCTTGCATCATGAAAAAGAAAAACTATGGTATTTGTCATTTACCATTACTTATTCGGACTATAGTGGATTTAATTATCCCAGAAGAGTTCCTTGTTCCATGCACGGTCTGTGTGTATCATAAAAAACTCAGGGAACCATTCTGAGTTCATTCCCATATATATATATATATATATTATATATATATATATATATATATATATATATAACGGCCCAAAACTACCAAGTAAAAATTTCATAAATTACCTATTAATATAGGCAACATTGGGCCACCCTGCATATATATATTAAGTCTTATCATCATTTGTTTACAGCTTCACATACATTCTTCAACCTCGAAGATTCCTTGTTTTTATAAGCATCGTTCAACTGGCAGAAAATGTCACCAAAATTTGCTGCCTTTAACTATTAATATATTTTTAATTTTTAATTTCTTCTTTTAAAGATTAAACAAATTTAAGAAATACTTCATTCAACACTTAACAAATACCAAAAAAATTAATGTATTAATATGATTTTTCAAATACATTCTCTCTCTCTCTCTCTCTCTCTCTCTCCTTCTCTCTCTCTCTCTCTCTCTCTCTCTCTCTCTCTCTCTATTTATTCATTTCAGAAATTTCAAAAACCATATTAAAATTTTATGTATTTAAAAAGAGAATTTTCATACGTATACATTTCTTGCACGTCTCTTTAAACCAATGTTTTAAAAGAAATGACCCAACCGGATTTATCGGCATGAATTTCTTGAGCCAACATTGTTTATATTTGGTTTTCTGTCATTCTTCTAAAAGCAAATAAAGAAATAGTTTTGTTTTAGGAATTGTTTTAGGCCTTTGTGTGTAGAGAGAGAGAGAGAGAGAGAGAGAGAGAGAGAGAGAGAGAGAGAGAGAGAGAGAATTTGTTTTCTTACTGCGATTATTTATTTGATGTAGGAATACTTTATCTTTCTGAGAATTAAAAAATATGAGAACAAAGAAAACATCATTATAACATAATATTCAGTAGCTATTTACCACAAGTTCAGAGAGAGAGAGAGAGAGAGAGAGAGAGAGAGAGGAGAATCCCTCCTACCATCTCTTTGAGATCTTCTGAGAGATAATAACCCCTCTCCGCTATCTCCCTAATGAGACAAAGTCTGTCTCTTATGACCTGTCTGTCACTACATGCCTTCATTTGGCCCTCTGCGATGCCAAACTTTGTGGCACTAAAATGTAAATGAAACAAATCGGAATAATTAACCCTCAGAATCCCTCCCTCAGCGAATGAGACATTCCAAATTTATTATTATTTATTTATTTATTATTTATTTATTATTATTATTATTATTATTATTATTTTATTATTATTATTTCATAATGACTATTTTTATGGGTACAGTTATTTAAAAATATATAAAAAGGTTAAAAATTGTTGCGTATAAAGTCTCTTCAGAGTTATATTTATACGTCTTGTGATTAATGAATAATTAACCATTTGGTTTCACAGTTAAAATGGATGATCACACGAGGTTAAAATATTTGTATAGTGATTTAATTTATCTTACATATAGGAGGATTTATCGTATATAATTAAATTACAGTTAACAGTTAAGTTAGAGTTAATTGGGTAATACGCTGCACGCACCTTTTAGTCTCATTTTACGCGTATCTAATTATTTTTATAAGTCAAAATTAAGGAGACACATTTTTAGGAACTTTCTCATTTCTGTAACCCCTAAATTTTGGGGATGAGTAGAAATATATAAAATTTCCTTTAGATAAAAATTTTGAATTTGGTCCCGACTGCTTCAAAATATGCATTGAGAACAATTAAAAAAAAAGAAGAATGCAGAGCGCATTTCCTGTCCCCTTTTCCTTTTCTTTCTTTTAATTTATGTCAGTGTCAAGATAATCCGGAGCAATTCTCCCCTCGTGAAACCATTTCCTACCATTTTACTTCCCCTCTTCAACTGCCTTACTTGACGACCACACACACAGATTCCGAAGAACACACACGCATTAAGTCACTTAAACACACACCTTGTCGCGCAATCTACGCTATAAATCAGGGCCACCAACCACAGTGCCAGGGCCAGGCACCGTCTCTACCAATGAGGCAGATGAGTGGAGTTAGGAAGGAGAAAGAGAAAGAGAAAGACCTTTAGAAGGAAGGAGGAAATGAGACAGAATAGGGATAAAAAGAAACTCTATATTTAAAAAAGATTATATATATATATATATATATAATCATGCAGATGCCTACATTAAATACACGATGACGGCACACAGAGGAGTGTGCAACCTAATGAGAACTTTTCCACAGTGTATATCCGGAAGGAGAGAAAATGAGCTTTATAGAGAAAGCCAATATCATACAATTACTGCAGGAACTACGCGTATCACGAGGGTTAACGAGCCTGAATTTATTTCTTTTGACTACTTTAAAAAAAGCATAAAGGCGAAACGGCATAAAAATAACAAACGACAACAACAATCATAAATAAGGAGAGTGCGATGGGAACCTTATGGCATTTTTGGTGGCATGGCAAGGCGAGGGAGTGTCACGTTACTAATTAGTGCCAACGGATACCCATTGGCATACATTGGTAGATACTCATCCGTATAAGGAGAGTGAACTAACGTTTAATTTTTTTACTTTTCTTCGTATTTAAATTCCAATCAATGTGTGTGTCACTCCTTATTTATATATATATATACACACACACACACACACACACAAAAGTGCGCATCTCCGCATATGCGAGGTACCAACTTTTTTAAATCCATATATCTTAAAACCTAATTAACCGAACCTAATTCAACCTAGCATAATCTTTGCCATCAAACTGAGAAGGGCGTGATAAGTGTTTCGAACGTAATTGAGGGGTCGAAGGGTGGTTTCTGCGGTCATTAAATAGTGAGGTACTAGCCAATCTAGCCTAACTTAACCTAACGAAACTTTAACTAAGCTAACCAAGCGTAACCTAACCTAATCAGGCTTAACATATCTTTTTTCTCACAACAAAAATATTTCTGGAGTTTTTATACAATTTTTTTTTTTTTTTTAATATTCCGAAGGACCAAAAATGTTACCTCACAAAAGAAAATTATCCTACTATATCTGTGAATTATTAGACACTCGACTTCACTTATGCCCAGTTGCCTGCGCGCGCGCGCGCGCACACACACACACACACACACACAGCAACGTTTTATATAGTCATTATCCTCGTAATGTTTCGTATTTTATGGTGTTGTGATGCGATAAATTTACGTATTTATTCTAAAGTAAAAATAATGACATTTCGAGTATATTTTGGGTCCATTCATTCATTCATTTGGTCTAAATAAGGGGCCCCCAAACGTATTTTCTTCCGTACCACCTACAACAAAACAGCAAACTTACAGTACCACCACCCTCATTATTAATATTTTTCTTTTTAGGGCAGACCAATATATTACTATTATTTTACAGATTTGCATAATTATTATTAAACTATATCATAAAATATACAGACAGTTGACAAAAGTAAATAGACACCTTTTTTTATTTTTTCCAAAAATTTTTGGATTTTATTATAAAAGTTTAAATAATAACGAATGCATTGAACCAATACGTGGAAAGGGGAAAGAAAGACGATTTTAAATATATTGATTCAATTAATTTTGTATTGTTTATTGACTTTTTTTTTTAATCAAATCCAAGAATTTTGGAAAAGACAAAACGTGTCTATTTACTTTGGTTAACCCTCTGTGTTAATATTAATTGAATACTGGGTGTAACGCAAAAGTATAAAACTTATCAAAAGAATCGTGTTTGAAGGAGTATGGTATATTACGAGTAGTATGGTGCCCTGATATTTAATTTTGAATATACGAATAATTACATACCACTGATGACTGACTCACACTAACTAGTATAGCAGCTCGCGTACCAGTTTGGGAACCGCTGTTCTAATGACCTTCCTTCCCACTGCATCATTTCTTTGATTCCAAGATTTGTTAGTCTCAAGTTGGTCAGTAGACATATATGAGACCCTCCTAGGAAGAAGTGGCTAAGCGACAAAGGTAAAAAACGCCAGAAAACGCAGTTAAAGTTGCACCAATTTGAAAGTGAAATAATTTTTGAATTTTTTGAAGATAGTTTGTCGAAATATCTTCAATGGTTATGTCACTTTAAAATTGGTACAACTTTAACTGCGTTTTCTGACGTTTTTTATTTTTGTCGCTTAACCACTTCTTCTTAGGAGGGCCTCATATAACTTTCGGTAGACGAAATGTTTACAAGTCACAGATTTTTATCTTTCAGTAGTATTTCTTTTATAGATTTTGAAATTCAAATTATGACAAGATATTTCAATTATTTGAAATTTGACAACAAACAAGGAATTTAATATCAAAACTACTGTCCCCCTCAATCTCCAAAACCACTCTCGTTCATGCCTCGCAATACACAAATCTTATTTTCTCAATGAATTTCGCAATCATTTTGAACCTGAAGTGGTGCAAAGAATGAATCAGAATGTCGGTATAAGTCTTTGGACTTGGAACCATGATCCGATATATATAGCTCTACTTCACCGGGTGAAATCAAAGGCTTTTCGTCTCATCAATTCCCCGCTTCTTACTGACTGTATTCAATCCCTCTCTTTTTGCCGAAATGTTGCCTCACTCTCTCTCTTTACTATCACTGTTATAACGGACACTGCTCTTCTGGCCTCTCTAACTACATGCCATCCCCTTTAAGGCGAGCGCGCAGTACCAGACTTCGACACATTCTCATTCCTTTCCTGTCCAATTCTTTAACGCAAGGGTTAATCGGTATTCTCAATCTTTCATATACTCTTTCATCTTTTATCTACTTATATTTTCATCCCTCTGCCTATGACCTCCAATCTTTCAAACGCAGAGTGTCCAAGCATCTCGAAAACTGTGGATCTTGATTTTGTCTCTTCTCTTTCTATGGGGGAAAGGCATTTTTGTGGGTCCTCTGCCCTGGCCCCTCCTTCCTTCATAAATTATATATACATATATATTGTAATAATAAATGGAATTAATGTGACTGTTAATGCAATATGATTATTATTAATTAGAAATTTGTTTTATATTAATTGCCGAGAGAGAGAGAGAGAGAGAGATTAGTTTTAAAATCCCAGTTGGTATGCTGAGAGCAATTAGTGTTAAAATTTACACTTGGCAACCCTGTACCCCATTTTCAAAAAGATTTTTGCTGAAAGTTGTGATCGAAAGAAACGTTGTTTCATTGTGCTTTTTAATATAAATTTCGTTAAGTATAGTCGGTTTAGACCAACTTAACCTCTCTCTCTCTCTCTCTCTCTCTCTCTCTCTCTCTCTCTCTCTCTCTCTCTCTCTCTCTCTCTCTCTCTCTCTCTCTCTCTCTCTTTTTCAATGTCATATTCTTCTTAATTCGCCCCACCTTTAAACACCGTGTTTCAAAAGTGAAATTGAATAAAATCATATAAAAATCTATTTTGTTTTTCGGCTTTCCATTACATTAGATCTAAGTAGGCACACCCAAGTCCAGCGCATTTAAACGCGAGTCAAAATAGGAAAGCCGTTAAAGTTGGCGGTACAGTATAAGTTCGATAGAACAAATATTATTATAAGTAAACAAAAATCATGTTAATAATACAATAAAAATCATTACAATAAAAGTCGAACCACTACAATATATTAGGTCATCCCATAAGTAATGCGGCATTTTTTAAATTTTTTTTTCCATTTTTATCATTATTTTACGGATAGAAATCAAACAACTCTTTGAAGTTATTTATATTTAAATAAATATTTATTTAAATATTTATTTAAATATAAATTTGATAGAAAGTTTGATAGAAATCAAACAACTCTTTGAAGTTATTTATATTTAAATAAATATTTATTTAAATATAAATAACTTCAAAGAGTTGTTTGATTTCTATCCGTAAAATAATGATAAAAATGGAAAAAAAAAAAAATTTAAAATGTCGCATTACTTATGGGATGACCTTATCTTCGATCTTGATTTTGTCTCTCATCTTTTCCTATGGGGGAAAGGTGTTTCTGTGGGCACTCGCCCTTGGCCCCCTTCCTTCATAATATATATATGCGTCTCGGTGGTGTAATGGTTATCATTGCTGACTACGAATCTACCGGCTGCGGTTTCGAAACTAGGTGACGGTAAGCGGCGCGCAGCAAACCCAACCCGGGTTCGAATCCTGGCGGAGGATATGTTACACAGCAGAAAGTGCGCATGATCATGAGCTTATATATACATACCGGGTGATTACAAATGATCTTCCCGATTTTAAACATTTATTATGAAAAAACTAACAAAGCTGCAGCGAAAAGCAAGTTATACAAATAAAGAATATTTCAGGGAATTTTTATTTGTAGTATCAGAGATAGCCTTAAAGTGAACGTGTTTTGTGCTCTTACCGCTGAGAAAGTGTACGCCATTCTTCTTTGCTGAACAAACAATTAACGGTATCATTTACCGCGATATGCTACAGCTGTGGCTGATGCCCAGCTGCTAGAGGACAAAGCTGATGTGTGGTTTCAGCAGGATAGTGCGCCACCCATTTCCACAATGAGGTTACAACATTCCTGACTGAGCAATTGCCTGATCGTTGGATCGGGCGTGGGGAGCCCATTCATTGGCCGGCTCGTTCGCCCGATCTAATCCCCCTTGACTTCTTCCTCTGGGACTATGTCAAAAATGAAGTTCTTGTTCCACCAATGCCAACAGCTTTGGAACATTTGAAGGAAAGGCTACGTGAGGCTGTTAGAAAAGTTCAGTATGATATGCTACAAAATATATGAAGGGAAACAGAATTCCGCTTTTATGTTTGCAGAACCACAAAAGGAGCTCATATTGAACTTCAATAGCTTATAAATAAAACTTTTTGAGGTCTTCTTTATTTGTATATCTTGCTTTTCGCTGTAACTTTCTTAGTTTTTTCATAATAAATGCTGAACATAGGGAAGATCACTCGTAATCACCCGGTGTATATATATATATATATATATATATATATATATATAATATATTATATATATATATATATATATATATATATATACAGGGTGGGCGGAAAGTAGCTCCCTAATTTAAATTACATATAAATTATGTATAAATTGTGATTGTATTGTTATATTGTTATGGTGTGTTCTCTAAAGTGGTACAATTGTAACGGTAATCTTTTTTCTCTAAAGTGTTCTCTTTGTGTTCTCTAAAGTGGTACAATTGTAACGTTCATTTTTTTTTTTTTCATTTCAGATTGAAGGGTAACATGGCTGAGCGTTTAACACTGCAGGAGCGTGCCCAGTTGGCGGCACGGTACGAAGTTTGGCAATCTGTCGTTCGAGTTCAAAGATGGTGGCGGGCCATTCACGGACCACGTGCCCAAGTGGACCCGAAAACAATCAAGAACTGCCACTCGAAGCTCATGACCACGGGGTCTGTGGCAGATGTTCGAAGATGTGGTCGCCCTTCGACATCCAGGGCCCAGGAGACGGTGCAGGCAGTTCAGGAAATGTTCGCACGGAGTCCACGAAAGTCAACTCGCCAGGCAGCTCGGGAAAGTGGACTCTCCCGCTACTCAGTGCGAACTGTGCTGAAGAAGGAGCTGAACTGGCGTGCGTGGAAGCCGCATTACTGCCAATCTCTCTCGGACGAGGACTGCGACATTCGCATGGAGTTCCGCATGGAGGGGGAAATCATGCTGGCTTGGCATGAAGACTGGCCCCATCTCTTCCGCAACATCCTCTGGAGCGACGAGGCGGTGTTCCACGTCGGAGGCTTTGTCAACCGCCACAATTGCCACTACTGGGCAGGAGAGGATCCCATGGTTACCGCTGAAAAACGGCAGAATCGGTTCAGTGTAACGGTGTGGTGTGATATGACCTCAGATCAGGTTGTGGGCCCGTTCCTTCTGCGCAACACCATGAATGCTGAGCGGTACCTTGCTATGTTGCGAAACGAGGTCTGGCCGGTTGTCAGCACATGGGAGAACATCGACGATCTGATATTTATGCAAGATGGCGCCCCTCCGCACTTCGCTCTTGTTGTCCGTGAGTGGCTGGATGCCCACTTCCCTGGGCGTTGGATGGTCGTCGTGGTCCACATCAATGGCCAGCCAGGAGCCCCAACTTGACACCGTGCGACTTCTTTCTTTGGGGGTGGGTAAAGGAAGAAGTCTACCGCACCAAACCGAGGACATTGGAAGAACTGGAGGACCGAATTCGGGAAGTCATGTCCTCCATCCCGCCGGAGTTCCTGCTAAAGTCAGTGGACGCCATTCCTGGGCGGCTCCAGAAGCTGGTGGAAAGAGTTGGAGCCCACATTGAATTTTAGAGAAAACCTACCATGTATGCCTACCTTTTCATATTATTTCTTCTGAAATAAATGGATAATATACGTATTTTTTTACCAATCCAAAAATAGGGAGCTACTTTCCGCCCACCCTGTACTATATATATATATATATATATATATATATATATATATATATATATATTATATATATATATATATTATATATATATACAGGGTGGGCCGTAAGTTTCCATACATAGGAAAAATTAAACGTTTGTTTTTATGTTTCAGATACCCTAAGAATATGCGTTTGACGTAAGATCTTGTTTACTGATGAAGCAAATTTTTACGTCAATGGAGAGGTTAATCGGCAAAACATACGTTATTGGAGTAATGCTAACCCTAACTGGCTGAGTCCGACGAAGATGCAAGGTGCCGGTAAAGTGATGGTGTGGGCCGGGATATGGGGTGACAGAATTATTGGACCAATTTTTGTCAGTGGAAATCTTAATGCCGAAAGGTATCTTAACATGTTGCAAGAAGAGATTTCCCATCCCTGCTAAACGAGGAAGGTAACTTCCCAGTTTACTTCCAGCAAGATGGAGCTCCACCTCATTATGGTCTTCACGTGCGTCGGTATTTGGATCAGCAGCAGTTTCCGGATGCTTGGATTGGTCGGCGTGGTCCTGTGGAGTGGCCTCCCAGATCCCCAGATCTCACCCCCCTTGATTTCTATCTTTGGGGGCACTTGAAGGCCATGGTGTATCAGGAAAAGATACGAGACATAAATCATCTAAAGGAACGTATCACCAACGCCATTACAAGCATAACGTCAACTGTGCTAATGCGTGTTCATCAACAGTGGGGAACACGTATTGAAATGTGTTTTCAAAACAATGGCAACCATGTAGAGCATATTATATAAATAAAAATGGTTGTCCATAACAAAATGTTTATTTTTCCTATGTATGGAAACTTACGGCCCACCCTGTATATATATATACCGGGAAGGAGGTATATATATATATATATATATATATATATATATATATATACTGATTTGATTGAGTTTTCAACAAATGTTCGGGATCGATCTCTGTCCAACCTCCTCTGCAGCATGCTGCTTCAGTTGGCGGATTTTTTATGGTACCTATTTATCTACCAACCAATGGAAGAATGAACAGTTGTGTGTCGGGCATCATTCGCCACGAATCGAACCCTGGCCGATGAATTCGTAGTCAGCGACGCTAACCATTACACCACCGAGGTGCATAATAATATATATATATATATAATATATATAAAACCTTTGGTTAGCTTCCGCCCGAACTGTTCATTCTGACGAAGGTCAAGCTTTTCACTCCACCTTAGACATACAGTTTAACGTGGAATCCGAACCACGCCCCATCAGCAGCCCAGCGTCTTAACCACTAGGCCACCTAGGGTACCCATTTACCTACCAACCACTTTCTTTATTGTGTGGAAGGGTGAACAGCTGGGTTTTGCTGCGCGCCGGCTGCCGTTGGGTCTCGAACCCGGGGCCGATGGATTCGTAGTCAGCGACGCTAACCACTACACCACCGAGGCGCATATATATATATACATATATATATATTGTGCAGGAATGAGGGGCTAAAGGGCGAGCTCCGGCAAAACGCCTCCTCCATAGAAGAAACAGAGAACCGAAATCAAGGTCTTCGAGGCTCAACAATGGCTTTTTTTTCAAATGCATTTGAAAAAGATTATGTAGTATGTAAGATGCATATGTGCAGCGAGGAATGGAGGGAGAAGGGTGTATCTGAGAGTATGCTGGACTGCTCACAGGGTAGATGAAACACGGAAAAGGATCAGCTAAGGAGGACAGTGACAGGAGAAACGGGAGTTCCAGCACTCCCTTTCTCCTGCTAACGTTTCCTCTGAAGTACTTCCCTGGTCTATTAGTGTTTACAATCTCCTGATATAAATGAAAATGAAAAGGTTTATTGGCAGACTATAGTCCATATGACAAATATTATTAATACAATGACAGTTCATATCCTAAGGATAGAAATATATACAATTGATTAGAAATAATACAGTAATGTCGAAGTTAAGTAGAACTACAGACAGACGTTTTCGTACCAAGAATTCCATAGTTTAGAGGATAAATGGCAGGATAATCGGGTTGGTTGATTTTTTTTAATTCTTTGCATTAGACTGTATTAAGCATGTCTTGTTACCGCCGAGAAGCTCGGGACATTGCGGGTGGCAAACATTTGTGAAGCTGAGCATCTCGGGGGTAATTTATGTAAGAGTCTAAAAGACCTGTTGTACGGCAAATTTAGGGTTCTGCCAGAACCTTTTTTATAATTCACCCACAGTTGCTGTCCGTATATGTTACTGCAGAAAGTACGAAAGAGTGTCTTTAGCTTCACTTGTACAGAACCGAAAGTTCCTTATGGTCATATTCGCTTTAGCACAAAGGCTTCGAGATTGTTTTCTATATCCGAGTCATCACTCAAGGAGCTGGTAATAGTTTGACTCAAATACTTAAACTCTTGTACTTCCTCAATTACTTCACCTTTCACTTTAAACCCAATGTCAGCTGACTGATTACAGCTTTTAGGATGAAATTGCATAACCTTAGTTTTTGTAACATTAAAAAGAATATCATGTTTCTGCGAATACACTTCGCACACTTTTAGTAGCCGATCCAGACCTTTAACCCTTTAAGGACTGAAGGTACAAATTGCTAACGTTTCAAATACAAGCATTCATAACTTAACCCTACAAAAAATTCAGGGGTTAAAGGGTTAACAGAGGGACTTATTAACACCATATCATTGGCATAAACTAAGTTATTTATCCTTGTGTTATCTATATAACATCCCACTGTTGCCTCATTAAGTGAAGTAATTAATCCGTCAATATACACATTAAACAGCATAGGGGGAGAGCAAGACTTGTCTCACCCCGCAAGAGGAGCCAAAACATTCGGATAGTACATTGCCCCACCTAACGGTAAAAGATTGGTGGGAATATAAAAATTTTAATAAATTTAATATGTACTTGGGAACCTTCCTGTCTTCTAGTTTTTTAAATAAAATATTGTGGTTCACTCTGTCATTTGCCTTACTTATATCTAGGAAACAGCTATAAATAGTTGAATTACTGTCAATGTATATAGATATTTTGTCTTTAACTACATAGATACACAGGTCAGTTGAAGGGAACCTTTTAAAACCAAACTGATTAGATGTCCATAGGTAATCATTTAATCGGAGTAACAAGAGTTTTTCTAGTACTTTCGAGAAGCAGGAAGCGACAGCAATAGGCCTGTAATTATTGCTGGACAGAATGTCTCCATACTTATTTTTGACCAGGAGCAAGATATATACACCCTCATGAACTCTGCAGGGATATAGTTATGAGCAAGCATGGCTGATAAGAGTAATGATATATGCAGACATACTACGTCAGTGGCATATTTTAAGTGCTCATTCGATAGGTCAACTATCCCTGACGCAGAACCAGTCTTTAACTCTTTAACCTCTTTATTCAGGAACTGATATCAAAGTATTTTCCCTTGTCCCTCCAACAGGCGTTTCGCTGCAATCTATCTTAAGATTATCCCTACTCACACTGTTAAAAATGTTAGAGTAGTGGTTTTTCCACAGCTTTGCAATTTCATCCTCCCCCGACACCCCATCGATTGTCGGAGGGAGGACACTTTTGACACCCGTTTGATTTTTAACAAATTTCCAAAATTTGTTATTATCGTTATTTATGTGAGCTTCATAGACTTTTGACGCTCGAATAGACTCTTCTTCTTGTTTACATCGCCTTATGGCCGCCTTATACTGACCCCTAGTTCTACACATATTCATGTATACTAGTCCTAATCTGGGTCTACCATGAAAGCACCACAAATCGTAGGCGTCTTTCGATTCCCTCTTCAGGGGGACAATAAAATCATTCCATCCAGGAATAATCTCAGTATGATAGTTGTAAGATTTAATCAGGGGGCTTCCTGCTTCTCTTGACAGGGATACTATCTTACTATAATACCTATCTATGAGTTTACAGTGAAAATCATTTGAGCAAGAATTATTACTACAGGCAAAATGCAAAATTTCTAAATTATTAAAGAGGTGACCTGTTCTGTCTTTGTATTCTATTCTCTGTTGCATATTAACATTTAGACCAATCGACGCGATTATTCTTACCTATTGAGTTCTTGTTATGTCTTGTTGCGCATAAATTGGTAAAATTAATTAATAGTTCTAATGGTCTATGATCAGAAAGAAGGAAATCATGCAGAATATGAACTCTAACAAAAATATATATATATATATATATATATATATATATATATATATATATATATATTATATAATATATATATATATATATATATATATATATATATATATATAATTTGTGTGTGTATTATATATATATATATACAGGGCGTCCCAAAAAAATGTATACACACTTTAAATAATTATAAAGGCAGTGTTTATTAAAATACATTTCATTTTCAAAATGTAATAGAATCTACAGACATTATTTAATTGTTTTGTCAACGCCTGTTTTCAAACTGACGTCCGTTCTGGTCCAGGCACTGCTGATAACGCGAAGCAATGGAATCGCAAACATCACGAAACATTTCGTTTGGTATTTGTGTGCATTCTCGTTCAATGGCTGCTCTCAATTCAGCGACTGTTGCAGGTTTTATAGCGTAGACTTTGTCTTTTAAGTATCCCCATAAAAAAAAGTCTAGTGGTGTGAGGTCTGGTGAACGCGGAGGGTATTCTACGAAACCCCTTCGTCCAATCCACATCCACATCGTGCCAAGTACCACTCGCAATACTCCACTCTTCGGTCCGGATCATCTTCATTAATAGCATGGACTAATCTTGGAATGTAACTTTTCCATTGACAGCGCTTCAAAATGCGTTGGACAGACGATTCTGAAATTCCTACCTCACGACTCGCTTGCCGCACAGATTTTCTTGGACTTTGGTGATACGTTTCCAGTACTCTTTCTTGCTTTGTGGGGCTTGTCGATGTCCGTGGTCTTCCGGAACGCTTCTTGTGGACATTCTGAACAGTTCCATCGGCTTCAAACTTATCTCTAATTCGAGTGATGGTAAGTCGCGTTGGTGGATCTGTTTGAAACTCCCTCCTAAACTGTCTTTGCACTTCAACTGCGTTTTCACACTTCCAGTAGCATTTTAGAATGAATTTCCTTTGTTCAAAGCTTAGTCTGACTGCCATTATTAATTCTAATGGGTTTAACTTGGAAAGAAAGAAACATCAATTGAGCTATCAGCTGTTAAAGTGTGTATACACATTTTTTTTTTTTTTGGGACGCCCTGTATATATATATATATATATATATGTGTGTGTGTGTGTGTGTGTGTGTGTGTGTGTGTGGGAAGGGTGTGTGACTGTGTGTGGCAACGGCTATATCACGTTAAAGATATCGATTCTCATCTGATCAGTAAAGTTAAGCAACGTTGGGTTTGGCTAGTACTTGGATGGGAGACCACCTGGAAACATCATAAGCTGCTGACTTTTAAAATTCTCAACTTTAGCGTAGTGGTTCCCAACGTGTTTTTGGCTCATGGAACCCCCCAATGCCGTAGTTTGTTCTTTTGCGGAACCCTGGACGATTTTAGTTTACCACAGTTCAACATTCTGTCAAATTCCCCTCCCATTTCCCCTCTTCCCTAACACCACATTGCTTCAAACTGAGCTTATTCGGTTTCGGTGTGGGCGTAATAAATCGCGATGTTGTTTCATTTCAAATTTTCGTATGTTCACAATGGAGTTTTTTATTAATGTTTGTCTTTTCAGGAAATTTCTTGCCACCAAGGATAAAAAACCTGCTTTATAGAGTCTAGACCTCGAGCCTGACCTTTGTGAGGTGAGGGATCGATGCACGACATTCGCACTAGGTTACCAGGTGGTCCAGTTATATATATATATATATATGATACACACAGACCGTGCGTGGAACAAGGAACTCTTCTGGGATAATTAAATCCACTATAGTCCAAATAAGTAATGGTAAATGACAAATACCATAGTTTTTCTTTTTCATGATGCTAGTGGGCAACGGGTCACTCGCAAAGAGGTCCCATAAATATAGCTTCCCTCACCAGCTATCTGCAAAGCAGACAGGATCCAGCTTTGGGACATGGATCTAGGGTTTAAAGCAGCCTAGCCCTGCCACATTTAGAACCTCAATATAAGCAAAAGACTCGCTGCCTTCACGTCAGATTGAATGCATCAAAGAAAAAGGGGTAACTATTATATTTTTAGCCAAAAACCAAAACTTAAACCTCAACTGGCAAAATTGAGCGTCCACTTTTCAAGGCACATAACATGTCCGTTTCAAGATGGGAATGAACAAGGAACTCTTCTGGGATAATTAAATCCACTATAGTTCCTTGTTCCATGCACGGTCTGTGTGTATCATAAAAAACTCAGGGAACTATTCTGAGTTCATTCCCATCTTGAAACGGACATGTTATGTGCCTTGAAAAGTGGACGCTCAATTTTGCCAGTTGAGGTTTAAGTCTTGGTTTTTGGCTAAAAATATAATAGTTACCCCTTTTTCTTTGATGTATTCAATCTGACGTGAAGACAGCGAGTCATTTGCTTATAGTGAGGTTCTAAATGTGGCAGGGCTAGGCTGCTTTAAACCCTAGAACCCTAGATCCATGTCCCAAAGCTGGATCCTGTCTGCTTTGCAGATAGCTGGTGAGGGAAGCTATATTTATGGGACCTCTTTGCGAGTGACCCGTTGCCCACGTCGGGCTAGCATCATGAAAAAGAAAAACTATGGTATTTGTCATTTACCATTACTTATTCGGACTATAGTGGATTTAATTATCCCAGAAGAGTTCCTTGTTCCATGCACGGTCTGTGTGTATCATAAAAAACTCAGGGAACTATTCCGAGTTCATTCCCATATGTATATATATATATATATATATATATATATATATATATATATATATATATATATATATATATATATATACAGGGTGGGCCGTAAGTTTCCATACATAGGAAAAATAAACATTTTGTTATGGACAACCATTTTTATTTATATAATATGCTCTACATGGTTGCCATTGTTTTGAAAACACATTTCAATACGTGTTCCCCACTGTTGATGAACACGCATTAGCACAGTTGACGTTATGCTTGTAATGGCGTTGGTGATACGTTCCTTTAGATGATTTATGTCTCGTATCTTTTCCTGATACACCATGGCCTTCAAGTGCCCCCAAAGATAGAAATCAAGGGGGGTGAGATCTGGGGATCTGGGAGGCCACTCCACAGGACCACGCCGACCAATCCAAGCATCCGGAAACTGCTGCTGATCCAAATACCGACGCACGTGAAGACCATAATGAGGTGGAGCTCCATCTTGCTGGAAGTAAACTGGGAAGTTACCTTCCTCGTTTAGCAGGGATGGGAAAATCTCTTCTTGCAACATGTTAAGATACCTTTCGGCATTAAGATTTCCACTGACAAAAATTGGTCCAATAATTCTGTCACCCCATATCCCGGCCCACACCATCACTTTACCGGCACCTTGCATCTTCGTCGGACTCAGCCAGTTAGGGTTAGCATTACTCCAATAACGTATGTTTTGCCGATTAACCTCTCCATTGACGTAAAAATTTGCTTCATCAGTAAACAAGATCTTACAAACGCATATTCTTAGGGTATCTGAAACATAAAAACAAACGTTTAAATTTTCCTATGTATGGAAACTTACGGCCCACCCTGTATATATAATTTAGTGATGTAGCGGATGTCATTTTTTTCACATCCGCGGATGCGGATGCGGATGAGGATGTTTGATTTCAACATCCGCGGATGCGGATGTCTACATTTTCGTTATTTTTTAGGATATATTCGAGATTTGTTGTGTTTAACGTATATAATAAGTTATTATATAGAGAGAGCTGTAGCTATAATGTAGTATAATTGATTAATTGTACAATAATTGCTGTACTTTTCTCTGAACATATAAAATAATATCAGGCTTCTAACTAATATAGAAATCAATTAGTGAATTCGTCTGCAAATAAATTCGTTATATTTTGTTGAGTTTCAGCCACAATTAGAAACCATAATTGTGTTACCAGGATGCGGGACGTGAACCCAACTTCAAACTTAATTATAGGAAGGTTATGCTTAAGGAACATTAATTTTTCTGCCTTTTCTGCTGCCAGTCTGTTTCTCTTTTCATCATATATTAATCCAGCACTGCTAAATAATCTCTCGCTTGGTACGTTTGTTGGAGGACAGGCTAAATGTTTCCTTGCAAGTTTACTCAAGTATGGATAGATATTCTGCGTATTTTTCCACCAACTAATAGGATTGTCACATGCAGCCAGGCGTTTTTCTTGGTGATAGCTCTCGATCATTTTTACTACATCTTTTGACATCGCGTAGGTCTCGTCATTGCTGCTTGACTCAAGAAACTGAGACAGATTCTGTGATAGATTTGCTTGTTGAAGGTGTTGGTTCTGTCACTGAAACTTTTATTCTTTTGGTGGGTGGCGAAGCGACAGATTCAAGAGATTGAAGCTCTTCAACTGCTTTGCCAAGTGATGATTTAACTCGTTCTAATGTACTAGGTGAAAATAACTTAGCTTTGTAACGTGGATCTAAGTAGGTTGCAAGAGAGTAACTTCATACAAGAACAGCCTCTCGTCTTGTCGCTTGCATCACTTTTGCGCACAATGAACTAGTTCTATTAATATAGTAGAATTTGATAATTTCCGCTTATTAATGACGTTTTATCTCAACGGTCCACATCCGCACGACATCCGCAGTCCAAAGTGCGGATGCGGACGCGGATGCGGATGCGAGAAAATGTGCGGATGTTCCGCGGATGCGGATGCGGATGTGACCTACATCACTAATATATATATATATATATATATATATATATATGATACACACAGACCGTGCATGGAACAAGGAACTTTTCTAGGAAAATTAAATCCACTATAGTCCGAATAAGTAATGGTAAATGACAAATACTATCGTTTTTTCTTTTTCATGATGCTAGCCCGACGTGGGCAACGGGTCACTCGCAAAGAGGTCCCAAAAATATAGCTTCCCTCACCAGCTACAGTATCTGCAAAGCAGATAGGATCCAGCTTTGGGACAGGATCTAGGGTTAAAGCAGCCGAGCCCAGCTACATTTAGAACCTCACTATAAGCAAAAGACTCGTTGCCTTCACGTCAGATTGAATACATCAAAGAAACGGACATGTTATGTGCCTTGAAAAGTGGACGCTCAATTCTGCCAGTTGAGGCTTAAGTTTTGGTTTTGGCTAAAAATATAATAGTTACCCCTTTTTCTTTGATGTATTCAATCTGACGTGAAGGCAGCGAGTCTTTTGCTTATATTGAGGTTCTAAATGTAGCTGGGCTAGGCTGCTTTAACCCTAGATCCTGTCCCAAAGCTGGATCCTATCTGCTTTGCAAATACTGTAGCTGGTGAGGGAAGCTATATTTTTGGGACCTCTTTGCGAGTGACCCGTTGCCCACGTCGGGCTAGCATCATGAAAAAGAAAAAACTGTAGTATTTGTCATTTACCATTACCTATTTGGACTATAGTGGATTTAATTTTCCTAGAAGAGTTCCTTGTTCCATGCACGGTCTGTGTGTATCATAAAAACTTCAGGAAACCATTCTGAGTTCATTCCCATATATATATATATATACTGCGGACATTTGCCTTTATATTTTAACGTTATTAGCTTCACCGTATAGCGAAATACTATAAACTATCTATACCACATTGAAATATTCGTGGGGCAAAGGAACCGCTTTGATTTTAAATTAGGCCATGAAAGGGGCATAACGACCCCTCTCAACCCGGTCCTCCCGTAATGAAAATTTTAAGGCCCTCGTGAAATCATCTGCATGACAAAATAAATAACTCCCAAGCAGGAAATATAAATCATAGTGAGCCAAAATTTAAACTTAGTAACTCACAAATGAATGCCATAAAAAATACGGTTATTAGTCTCTAAGATTAATGAATATCACGTAATAAAAATAATGTTTATTAGTAAAAGTGAGTTAATGCGTATTTTAAAGTAATTAAAACTTTTTTTTTTAACGGTTGATAGATTATATCAGTAAATATATATTTATTTATTTATTTATTTATTTATTTATTTTTCAAAAGGATTATTTTTTGTTGTGGTACTCGCTTACGATTGGCTGCAAATCGGTTTAGTTTTATTCTCGACCTGAACGAGCTTTTCATGCGTGTTGAACTTCTGAAATTCACAGATTTTATCTATATTTATCTATCTGTTTGTCTGGTTATCTATCTGTCTATCTATCTATATATATATATATATATATATATATATATATATATATAATATATATATATATATATATATATACACACACACACACTAAACTGCTGATTCGCGTTAAGAGCAATCCTTGGTTGTGTTGAAGATTGCAGAACGGGATGTGGGCTCGATTTTAATTTACATTTCCGACTCTTCATTTCATTAACCATTTATCGCCCATTACTTCTTCCTGGATCGGGGGGCCACAGCGCTCATAATGGCGGCAAGCATTTGCATGACGTTTTGCATAAGAGAAATCAGTTTGGAAGAACGAATATATATATATATATATATATGCAAGTATAAACGCAGAATGTTAAAAGCTACATTCTCGTTTATATTTTTCAACATTCACAGTTTACACTAAAATTCAGTAATTGATGATGACATCTACCCTTCAAGATATTCTCTGAAAATCATAATCCAACTTTTTCGTTTTCTTCAGTTACAAATGAAATAATATCACAGTGAAAGGAAATGACGAAATGACTCCGGAGAAATTACGGAAAGAGATACAAATGTACTTGGGTTATAGACGGAAACATTGTTCGGAACCGGATTGGAAAATCAGACATTGGTCGAAGTGAGATTCAGAAAGGTCCAAATTTTGTTCTATGAAACACGACAGTTCAGAACATCATCGCGAACTTTTGCTGCAAAAGTAAATGAGCACTAACCATCGGCGAGTGTAGAACAAACACGAGAACCTTTATTCGCCAGATGAAGTCCAATCGTTGCTTGAGGATTGGACGTCGCAAATAATGTCTGTCACGATAAAATCTGAGCGATGTGCGGGAACTGACATACAATCGGGTGGTTTAACCCTTTCGCTCCGGGTGTGGCATATAAACTACACGTCCAATTTGCGCTCAGATCCGGGTGTGGTAAATAAACCAACTCCTAATCTTTTCTGAACTTCGGGTGTAGTTTATAAACCAAGGGGGGGATATACGTATTATAATTCGAATTCCTATAATTCGCTTCAAAGCTATGCCCGTAGTGAAAGGGTTAAAGCAAAAGTATTAAAATTAGTTAATTTTTCCGCTGGTAATCTATGTATTTTGAGTTGATCACTTTTTGTAACGTAGTGTGAGGAGTTAGTGGTTAAACTTCAGCCATAACTACTCGCTCACTCAATGCGTTACAAAGTGATCTAAGTACATAGATCACCTGCAGAAAAATTAACCAATTTTAATACTCTTGCAGATAGATCAATCTAGTTTTCAAGCGTGTATCTCGCATTACTCACGAGAGAGGGTAAAATGAAGAGTAACATGGGTTAAGACGATGCACAGACCTACGCCACTTTGAAAGGCTGTTTTCCCCTGAGATGGGTCAGTAATTAATTCACGTCAAATGAATCTGGTAAAAGAGGCCAATGCATGAAAAGTTTAAAAAATTTGCTTACAGACCAGATTTCAACGAGGTTTTAGCGTAATTGTATGGACGAGTTGAGATGCTGAAAAGAATGACTTGATATTCACCAAGGGACGTCTTCGTTCTTAACACGCAACCATTTTTGAGACGCGTCTCCTATATTCTCTCAGCAGGGGTTTTAAATTTAAACATACTTATGTTACATACATATTTGTGACGTTGAAGGCGGAGTTCTGCCACCGTTGATCTTGTTGACGGGAACTAGAAGAGTGGCTTGCTGAAGAAGCGCCCTTACGAGTATCAAAGTCGCTTTTTGATCCCCAGGGAGGGAAAGTCAAAACGGAAGGAGGAAGAATATATTATGGGGAGAAAAATTAAATTCGGTTTCCCGTCCCCTCCACCCACCCACCACGGAGCCTAACAAGGGGAGGTCTTCTGTCGGGAGCTTACATAAATTATAAAAATAAGTTTAGTAAAAATGTAGATAAATGATGGGGAATTGGATTCGGATATGATGGGAACCACGTTTTAAATAAGTAATTATAATATAAGGACTTACTAACTATGATAACAATGGCGGTAGGAGCTAATGAAGTACTTATTTTGTGATTTGTGGAATACGATTAAGAATAAAGACCGATATTTAAGGGAAATACATTCCAAACATCTGTTCCTTTGAAAGAAAGTGCATTTCCCGCAGTTTCCATTGTATGATTTCGATTGTGTATAAAATCTCGGGGAGTCTTCGAAGAGTCTTTATATGTAGTGTTATAATAATGATTTTTTGATGTGGGGTGGTTGCTCTTTGAATGGGTGAGATATGGTGATTTTTATTCATAACTTTATACATACTGACAGCAACAGTGAATTTGTACAAGTCATTTAGTTTGAAAATATTTAGCTCTTTAAACACTGGGGAAGTGTGACTTTGTTAATATCTGAGAGGGTTCAATGGTATTTTCTTTGAATAGCTTCCAAAGGCTGCTTTACGTACTACTTTGAGCTACCCGTGCTGTATTGTTGTATTGCCACACAGTAACTTTGGATGGATGAAAAAATAATACAAGATAAGGAGTGCGTTTTGAATTTTTTTTTTTTTTTTGTTTGAATGATATGGATGTTGATATTTTGAATTGGATATGCTCTAAGTGACTCTTGAAATTCAATTTTCCTCGAAATTAATGCCAAGTACTTTAACTTCAGTTACTGTTGCAAAAGTCGTATTACCAATTTCTATTTGATAGTTTGTATTTCTATATTTGTGGTAATAATTACGTAAGATGATTGTCAGGTCCAGTAAAGTTTATTAGATAGAACACATCCATTTACTGTATAAACACTCTCCAACTGCCTATTCGTTTCATTCATCAGAAGGTCTAAATTATTACATGAAAAAATAAGTGTGGAATCATTTGCATAATGTACGCAGTTTAATGTGGCTTAGAGATGAAAATCACCGACGTGAATTAAATATAGTAATGGCGCAAGAATAGTTCCTTGTGGAACCTCACAATTTAGAACATGTATTGTCGGATGAAAAAAAACGGAGCAAGTGTAGTTTACGTTCCCTGACGCAAAAGGGGACACAAACTACACTAGGTCAAAGATGAGGAACGTAAACTACATTAGGACCTTTAGGAGACATTTTTTTAAATGAATCCATCAAATAAAACGTTAAAAATTAAAGAAAATATTACGACTTAACCTAACCAATCGTCAATATATATATAATATATATATATATATATATATATATATATATAAATAAATTGACGATTGGTTAGGTTAAGTCGTAATATTTTCGTTAGTTTTAACGTTTTATTTTCCTCTTATTCCGTACATGTGAAGTTTATGTAATGAAATTTTTCATATGTTGCAATTTCCATAACTAACTAATATATATATATATATATATATATATATTTCTTTTTCATATTATTACGGACTTTTCTCGGACACCCTGTTCTATATATAACATAACGTCAACGCTAAATCATTATTCTAGGGCAGTGAATCTGAATATAATAAAACAATATGTTCACTGATGATGAGAGATATGTGGTCTCGAAAGGTTGACAGAATATGAATGATTGTGTCAGCGTTGATCATTCTATTCTTTATATATATAATATATATATATATATATATATATATATATATAATATATATATATATATATATATATATATACTGTATAGTGATGTGACGTGTTTTTTAGGGTTCACTTAAAAGTTAAGGAAAAAAAATGCGACCCTCTCAAAAAATGGTTTATTTTTTTAATACTTTTTTAAATGTTGCTGAAAAATAATTTTATTTACAATATAAACTTACAACGATCAAACACTGCAAAAACCCCTTCTTTCGCCACATCTTAAGATCATGTTAAATTTTATTGTTGAATATTATAATTTGTTATGATTCATTTTTAATTCACATTATCAAGACTTCTAAGATTATATTCAAATATGATTTAATTAAATACCGAATAAAATACTAAACCTCAAAAGAGATTATTGAAGATTACCGAAGGAAGACTTTCTTTCGCCACGTCCAAAGACCATATTAACTCCAGTTGATGATAATTAAAAGCCATATATTCGTTTAATAATTAATAATAATGATGATGATGATGATTCATGTTGAATAAAAGTAATATATTAGTTTAATTTATAATATATTAATAACGCATCAATATATAATATAATAATAATATAGCCTACCATGGTATAGTTGGGATTTTGAATATGGCATAGTTTCCTGTTCCTGATTGCTCCGCTCTCTATGTCTGTTAGCATAATAATGAAAGGAGTGGGGCCAGTACTGTACCTTGTGGTACTGAGCTGCGTACTTCTGATTCTGATGATAATATACCTTGAATTTTGACGACTTGTAGACGTTCTCTGAGGAAGTTGTATCATAGATTCATTTTCCCACTTTGCCTCTTATTCCCATATATTTTATTTTATGTGCTATTATACCGTGATCGCATTTGTCGAAAGCTTTAGCAAAATCCGTGTATATGACATCGTAGTTGTCATTGCCTTCCAGTGCATCTAGGATATTGTTATAGTGCTCTATTAGTTGTGATAGGCATGATCTACCTGATCGGAATCGATGCTGATTTTCGTTGAATCTTTCCAGTGTCTTCAAGAAATCGTAGATTTTTTCTCTAACTATTCTTTCAAATACTTTGGGGAGGTATGGACGTCAGTGATACTGGTCAATAGTTCTTTGCTTGAGATCTACCCTCGCCTATTATATAGGGACAATGTTTGCTCTTTTCAAGATGCTCGGTATTTCCCCAGTGTCTAGGGATCTTCTCCATATCCAGTATGAAGGTGTAGCTATTTCATTTTTACAGTTTTTAATCAATAATGTGTTCCAATTGATCGGACCTACAGCTGAATGTGGTTTCATTTGTCCTATAGCTCTCGCTACATCTTCTGGGGTAAAATCAAAGTCTGTTATACAGGGTGTCCGAGAATTATCTGTACAATTTTTGGCTGTTATTAAAAGTCAACCATGAAGTGTAGAAATTCCAGTGTTATCCCATTTTACAGAGAAACTCATTAAGTCTTGCTGATAACAAGTTTTGACAAGTTTTTTTTTTTTGTACGGGGTGACAGACATTGATGATTTAAAAGCAAGAATCACAGCTGCTATGAGCGAATTGATGTGGATATGCTGCAGCGTACATGGCAACATTTGGATTATCGATTGGATGTTTTGCGAATCACTGATGGTGCACATATCGAATGTTTGTAACAACGTTACTTTAATAAAAGAAACTTTTGAAAATACAGATTCTAAATAATCTTGTTTAAGAATTTTACGTGTGTTATCAAGAATTTTATTAAAAGATGAAATTGTACAGATAATTTTCGGACACACTGGAATTTCTAAAAAACTTGTCAAAACTTGGTATCAGAAAAAACTTAATGAGATTCTCTGTAAAATGGGACAACACTGGAATTTCTACACTTCATGGTTGACTTTTAATAACAGCCAAAAATTGTACAGATAATTCTCGGACACCCTGTACACTCTCCTTGCAATTTCTCTTCAAAGAATGCATCTACGTCAGGTATCGCTTTGTCACTTTTTGGGGTACTGAAAACTGATTCATACTGGGCTCTAAATGTTTCAGATATTTCTTTTAGATCGTCGGTTAGTTCATTATTTCTCTTCCTTAAGGGCCCGATAGCGGCGCACGTTTTTGGTTTCCTTTTCGCATAGCTATAGTCTATACCAGTGGTTCCCAACCTTTTCACCACAAAGGACCCCTTTTATTTTTATTTTTTTCCCACGGACCCCATGTTTTTGAAAGATTCCGTCTACCAAACAAACTGTTTTTATTAACTAATAATTAATTTGCTTTCTCATTTTCCACTATCAAATAAAGGACATATAAGTGAGTATGCAATTAAAATACAGCGTATTAAAAAAGTATTAATAATTCCAGCCAAGAGCAAGGAAACGAAATTTTAGCCTGAGCGCCCTTATCGTGGGTAAATGTACGATTTCCATTGGAGCCTCTCGAAATATTGAAAGCTCACGGACCCCCAGTACTACCTTCGCGGACCCCCAGGGGTCCGGGGACTCCAGGTTGGGAACCACTGGTCTATACTATAGCTATAGCCTATATAAGTATTTTGGATTTTCCTTTATTGCTTCTACCTCCTTTTCTTCTTCCCTCTCTGTATGGTCCTCAATCAGGGTTTGTATTTCCCTATCGATATCCTCCAGTTTTTCTTGTATTACTTTCCTGGCATTATCTTCGCAGTTGGCTAACTTCGCCTCCACTCTCCTTCTTTTGCGGAATATCTTCTCTTTTGCCTCTCTAGCCAGCTCCTCTTTCCTTTTGGTTATGATTTCGGAGCATATTTTCCCAAAATTCTCAGCGTTTTCTTTCAGGGTTGTTAGCATTTCTTCAGTTGTTTTATTCTCTAAAACTGTTCTCCACTCTATGTGGGCCATGTGCGATCTGACTGCTTCCCAATTTATAGTCTTGGAATTTACGTTAAAGGCCTCAAATTTGCTTCTTTCCTCAATATGTGTATAGATACCAATTTGTAATGACCAATTATGTAGCCAGTTTGATGCGTAAATCGGTACTGTAAGGAATGATGATAATTACGATTAATTGATAATGTTATAAGTGATTGTCATTAGTAAATGCTGATGCCGAGGTCACTAGATCTTTTAGATCAAAGAATGTTATTAATTAGGTTGATTGATAGAATAAGTTTTCTTCCTTTATTACACAAAATAAATGATTTATGAATGAGACAGAAACATGTCGTTTACAGTTGCAAAAATGTGTACATTTGAAATAATGTTTTCAAAATATAATAATGGCTTGACATTTATAAACGCGCGAGGTAATGATTAGTCTTTATATAAAGTTAGGTGAATGACACCGGGTTGGGGCCCGCACGAATGGTGTTTACATTGCGATAGTTTGCGTGTCACTGAAACTGGTCTGAGAGAGAGAAGAGGAATGCTTAAGGGAGTCCTTGTAACGAGATTGAGAGGTGATGCCTTATTCCCGCTCTGTGACGTCGTCTTAGTTATGCTTGTGTGACGTCATCTTGGTCGTGTTTGTGTTGACGGAGATATCGCTAATTGTGTTGATGTTATATTGTTAAGGTGTTTACAAACGTCTCTGCCACTTCAGTTGGTCACTACATGGGTATTGTCTTTTAATGTTGTCGCCATATTTGTTGATATCTCGATTAAGTTGTGGTCTGAGATAAACTCATCGGCCCCGGGATCGAAACCCGGTCACGGCAGGCGGCGCGCAGCAAAACCCAGCTGTTCATCCTTCCACACAAAAAAAAATTGGTTGGTAGATAAATGGGTACCCTGGGTAGCCTAGTGGTTAAGGCGCTGGGCTGCTGGGGGGCCTTGGTTCGGATTCTACGTTAAACTGTAAGTCTAAGGTTGAGTGATAAGCTTGACCTTCGTTAGAATGAACAATTCGGGCGGCAGCTAAACCAAGGTGTGTGTGTGTGTGTGTATATATATATATATATATATATATATATATATATATTCGAAATATACGTATGAAGA
>JAJOZX010009726.1:0-25000 GCA_023014485.1 Bathynomus jamesi | reverse complement strand
CCATGTTACGCGTACTACGTCCGATTTAAGAATGCCCGCGGCAAGCGCGAGTCTAGCCCACTTTACCTTTTAGCCAATTGCAGCGGCGTCCTCTCGCGCCGAATGGTGACGTCAGCGGACATACACTTATAGACGAAAAGGGTTTGTCTGGTGTTGCCTATCTCCCATTACAATTTGTACAGAAAGTTTTCAAACACCTTGTATATATATATATATATATATATATATATATATATATATATATATATATATATATATATATATATATATATATATATATATATATATATGCAACGCGGTTTTTTCCGTTTTATGTCCGCCACCCCAAATTTAATATGCGTCTGCATGTTTATTAACTGAGTACCTTTGAGTACAATTCAATGTTTTAAGTTAGAGAAAATAATTTTTATTAAGGAAATCAAACAGTTTTGGCGATTTAGTCACTCTTATTTTTTAGGATTTTCCGCGAGGGGGAGATTGGAAATGTCATGTAATATTCCACTGAATAAGTCTTTCCCTTTGTGTCTGTCTCCACATTAGTTAGAGTTAGGTTAGGTTAGGGTTAGATTAGGTTGGTTAGGTTAAGTTAGTTGATAATGTAATGTCAGCTAACCTCTCTCGATTAACAATTAAATTCCACTATTGTGTTGTGGTCAACTTCTTTTCCACAGAATCTTAATAAATAAATGTTTCTCCAAGTTAAAATGTACTCTACTGAATAATAAGGAAAAGGTCAAGAGACGTACAGGGTGAGCGAAAAGTCCCTGTGCACCTGTCCACTTCCAACACAGTGCAGTTACAGGTTCACTACACTTCTTGCAGGTGCACAGGGACTTTTCGCTCACCCTATAGAATAATGTAGATTTTATTTGATTTTAGTAACGGTCATTAACTCATTAACGCCCACAACTATTTTTTTTATTTCCTGATATTTCTGGATATATTCAACTTCGGAGAGACTCTAAATAAAAATGAAATAGTTATCTGATACACAAAAATTTAAATTAAAAAATAAAAATTAAAAATTAATATTAAAAAATTTCACTTTTAAGTTCTAACCTAAATTGTAGTGTTAAAATGTGTCCTCAAAAAAGGACGCTGGGCGTAAATGCGTTAAGACGGAAAGATTCATGCAAAGCTATTTTATATATATATATATTAGCTTCGCAGTAAAAACAAATATTTTTTTAAATAACTGCCAAAGGGAATAAAAAATATTAGTTTTCGATGTGAACACCTTCATAATAATAATAATAATAATAATAATAATGAAAATCAGATGTCTTGCTCAGAACAAGAGCAGGTGTGTTTGCAGATTTGTGCGATGGAGAACTGACGAGAGCAATTCTGTTTCACGGAGCCATCCTCCGCGTATGATACAATCTTCCGGCAAGATATTTAAATTTTGAAGACTAAAAATTAAAGATGTATATACTGTACAATATGGGTGATTGCATTAGTGGTAATTAAGTAAGACTGCATTATAAGTAACCACGATCATTATATTAAAATCACACTAACTTTTAATCTATTGTAGTGTTTACTAAACTATGATAAAATGACAACAGCAATACCTGATACGAGAACAAATTTGCATCTGAAACACTAAATGCATAAATTATTGGTATAATGGCTAACCTTACACACTGTAACATATATGAAATAAAAAAAAACATTGAAAAGTCTATTCTTGCAGATACTGACAAATTGGGGTACAGTATACTGTGACCACTGAACTTTAACGACCTCATAAATGCAAAAAACTTCACTTTTTTTCGGTAAAATGTAAATGGAATAATAAACGTAAATGTAAATGTAATAATGGAAGTAATAAATGTGGAAATAAATATAAATGCAATAAATGTAATAATAAAGGTAATAAAATAAATGTAATAATTAGTGTAAAGGTAATAATAATAAATGTTAAAAAATGTAAATGCAATAATAAATGCAGTAATTATGTCAAAATAATAGAATCTGTATGTATAGAACAAGAGATAGTTTTAATTTGTGCGAATGTACTTATAAGCGGGACCCTTTAATAAAAATGCCCTTCTGGGGTCGGGGGAACGGGATCTAGCCTAGGTGCGAATTTCTTAATGGTCTCTGGATTGTTTCCTTCTCGCCTTTTCATTCGTTTTCGGTTTATAATTTCTGTACAATAACCAACAATGTAATAATTGTAATAATAAATTTATAATAATTTCTGTAATAAATAATAATGTAATATTAAATGTAATAAATTTAATAATAAATGTAATAATTATGTAAAAAAAAATAATATCTGTATGTATAGAACAAGAAGATAGTTTTAAATTTGTGCGAATGTACTTATAAGCGGGTCCCTTTAATAAAAATGCCCTTCCAGTGTCGGGAAAACGGAATCTAACCTAGGTGCGAATTTCTTAATGGTCCCTGGACTGTTTTTCCTCTTGTTTTTGGTTCATTCATTTTTCTGTATCCACTCGAAGAGGATGCCAGTGGGCATCGAAACTGTTGTGGAAATAAACTCTGTCTATTAGAGTGGGTTTTTATTATCATATTTTAACGACCTCTTAAGTATTAAAGCACTAAAAACCTCAATGCACTGCTCTCACTTTTATTTATACATATAAATATTAATTAATAATAATAATTATAATTAATAAATATTAATAAGTAATAAAATAATAATAAGTGTAACTAATTAATAAATAATAATAATAATAATTGCAATTAATTAAATAATAATATAATAATAATTGTAATTTAATAATAATAATAGTAACAATAATTAATAAATAATAATAATAGTTATAATTAATAAATATTAATAATACTGTAATAATAATTATAATTAATAAATATTAATAATACTGTAATAATAATTATAATTAATAAATATTAATAATACTGTAATAATAATTATAATTAATAAATATTAATAATACTGTAATAATAATTATAATTAATTATATGCTTCAGGAGTTATTCTGACCCGTTTCGTACCCGTGCCGAACGCCGCTACAGCCGAACACAACGCCTCACGCCCAACCGGACCCATACATCGAACCTGGGACCCATGCAAGGAAGACTTTGGGAAGGGGGGGGGGGATGCAAGGAAATGGCTACGTTGTAAAACACACCACCGATGCCGTAAAGTCAGAGCAGTTATACAACGTTAGGTCTCTTCATTAGCTAGAGGCTGCAGGACACCTGTGACACATTATCTTGTGCGTTACGAATGACGTTAGCCAGCCATACACTATATCATTATTATTTGAGCGACCTATAACTAACTTAACCTATCACGCATTTATATAAGACAGGTTTTCAGATGTAACTTTATACTTCATCCGTTTAAATTGCATATGGAAAGAAAATGAAATAAGAATCATGATCTTGAAAGGAATGACGACATCCCGCACGAGTTACACACGTGACTTTCACCATTTAAATAGAGAACTAAAAAGGTGATAAGAGTAAATTGCTGATCGTAAATCATTTATCAAAGATAAGCGATTCTCGTGGAAACTTTGGTTTCATTTCAGAATCGTACATAATTCAATAAAATATTTGCGTTTTACTTTGTTTTTTAAGAGACGATCACGGCGATTACTCGTTCCTTTGAATCATGGCTCTTAATAGACATTGTCACCTCGCAAATAAACACTACCTATTAGAAAGAAAGCAGTCACTGCAAGATTAGTTCGACAAAAGAAAATAATTATATTTCTTCAGTGATGTGTATGGAATATATAATATGATGTATGTTTATTTGGTATTTGCTAATAAGGTATGGGGTGGCCTGAATAAGATGCAAGTTTTGAAATTTGGAAACTTGCAAACCTTGTCGACAGTGTTTGCAAGTGATATTTAATTCAGCGTGCCCAAAGTATGAACTACATATAATTTGTATATAATACGCAGAGTCCTTAAAGTTACGTATATCCAAGTTAAAAAATTTGTAGCCTCGTGAATATTAGATTTATAGCAAAAAGTTGGTCTTATTTTAAAGCCGTGATAAAAAAAATTGGGAAAACACCAATAAAAGACGATAAAACGTGCAATGCAATTCTCTCGAGAACGAAGAAGCGATTTTGAAACAATTCAAAAGTTACACTTTACTTCAAAAGTCTTGAATATTTGAAACTACGTACATCGTTTGTAGAAACCTGTAAGGTCCACCATCTTCTCTTGGAAAAGCATTTTCGTGATTACACGTTTTAGACTTTAGTTAGAGCAGTTTTTTCTCAACCTCTTTGGTCGAGGTCCAATAATTTCTAAGAAAAATTCATCGCCGCTCGCTCGGTATTATTATATATATATATATATATATATATATATATATATATATATATATATATATATATATATATGTGTGTGTGTGTGTGTGTGTGTGTTGCCAGGTACAGGAAATTTCCCTGTTTTTAGGGAAATAAATCACCAAATAACGCCAATATTCCCTGAATAGGGAAATTTTGAGGAGTGGATATAGATATTTATATATCCAGAAAAACAAATTTTCACTGTATTAATTGAAAAATATATAATAATATTGCTAAATAATACTTTACTCTTACGGTAGAGACACAAATAAATCTATATTCATACATATTGCTTTAAATGCAGGTGTATAGGAAAATTTTAGACCAAAAAGGGAAATTTTAAGAGCGAACCGAGGGAAATTATATAATTCAGACCTGGCAACACTGGTTACGGGCAAAGTACCAAACAAATCTAAATGAATATTGTATTACGTGCTTTACCTAGGCATTGGGTATAATTCCAAGAATTATATAGAATGCCAAGAATGGCTATGGCAATGTTTAGTAAAAATAAAAGAAATGCTTTGTATTGTGTTATTAAATATTATTTTAATTATTATTATTTTTTAATACTGTATTACAAAATTTACCTAATCTAACCCAACCTAACACGGCTAAGTATTCGCTCCGCTGCCATCTTGAATGAAACTGAGAAATGGGTTAAGGGCTATGGCTTAACCACGCAAGAACGGACATACGCGAGCGTGCGCTATCGAGTAATATCTGTTGTCCCACACATTGTCGATTCCACGCCAAGTATTCTATAGAATAGCTAGTCAGTGTGTGGAACAATAGATATTTAATACTTTACCTTGTGTTTTAGGGCAATGTATAGAATTCCTAGGTATTCTATACAATATCTGATTTTAAACTTTGCCTGACATATATATAACCTTTGTTAACCTTGGTTTTGCTTCGGCCTGAACGAGATATACCCATTTTACCCGACTGGTAGGGTAAAACGTGATACGTTCCTATGGTAAAAAGAGGTTCACCTCAAATTCAAATATTTTGTGGAGAAGTATATTACGATATATTTTTCCACAATGACAGACATGTCCTCGAAAACTAGAAATAATGGAAGAATTGAAATATGTGTGTAACAAATTTTAGGAGAGAAGCATTTTCGTTTTCGTTTTTGTTCGTTGTTGCGGCCAAGCACCAGGCCGAAGTCCGTTGGTTGAAAAATGCTCCTTTAGGGTCTCTTGCTCCACGTTAAAGAAGAGGGTGTAGGACTAGGTATGGGCCTCGGGATGGCAAGAGACATAACTCAGAGTTGCCAGACTCGACACTAAATTTAGTATAGGTTGACCAAATATAAACCTGAAACCGCAATTTGATGCAGTTGCACTCAAATTTAGGCACAATTACTCGTACTTTTCTCACTTGGAGTTAGTTTCCTTCAAACCATCAACGTCATCCTGACACGAATCTCAGAAATAATGATGACCCCGCGATTTAGCACGAGACGATCGCGTGGTGGTATAATGGCAGTGTCACAAGTCGCTCCCTCTCTATGCGATAACCTTACTATTATAATCAAACAAGCATCATCCCATTACAGTTTCAAATCTCGCTTAAAAAGTAATCTCGGTAATCTCAGTACCGCATTATGCATAAACACTCCCGCATTCTAAAACCACAACGATACAATCTTCACTACTCTCCGTGTTACATAATCTTCAAATACGAGTATCGTGTAACCAGTTTGGTGATAAGTTTAGTTTTAAAGCATATTTGTATGTATGTATATATGTGTACATGTATTTATATATGTACAGTATTCGTTATTGGATACGTAGCATATAAGTTGGTGTCGTAAAAATGTATAATTTTTACTTAAAAAAATGTTATTTTTTATTTTAAAATCCAAGCTTAAATGATGTTTATTTAATTTTATACTAAATTTGAAAAATTTCAAATATTCTTGCATTTACTCAACGTTCCCCTGCAAATTCCAATATATTTTTATATTGGATATAACTTATGTTTGTTTTATTCTTTTATGATGTTTAAGTTAATTTTTGGTACTTTTGCATTATCCTCCCAACACTAATTTTTTTTTATAATGGAAGGAAAATAAAGTACGTTAGATATTCTTAACCTAACCTAACCTAACCTAACTTGAAGCCGGCTAACTACGGCTAACGCCTGCGGCGGGCTGTTTTTAACTTAACCTAACCTAACCAAACCTAATCCCAACACTAATTTTTTTTATAATGGAAGGAAAATACAGTACCATAACCAAAACCAAACCAACATTATATAAAAAAATTAGTGTTGGGAGGATAATGCAAAAGAACCTAATTTTTTTATGAATTTCTCATGTGTAAATTGATGTTGCAAATACATTCTTGTTGCGGAAGAATAAACAATTTTTGTTTTGACATTTATTCTATATAAAAGTGTGTGCCATAAAAAGTTTGCGTTCTGTAACGGCAAGCAAAATTTACTTTCTCCTGTCGGCGTTCCCCAGATTTGTATAGCAACCTTGCAATGTTTATTTGCTAAAATAATATTATGAGAATGTGACGAAATGTCTTGTACATCACTCGAATGAGGAACTTAAAGCTTTAAAAGCAGGACAACTCGGTTGCTATAAGCTAAAATGACATTCAAGAAATCAAATTTTTATCTTTAAACGTGCGTAATTTTTGAGACACCCTGCATTATCTGTAAGCCCCCATTTGACGCACATCCAATCGGTATTGTGCATATCACCAATTGTTTGTCTGAATGTCGGGGGTGACGGTGTTAATCAATGTTACAGTAAGTTTGTACAGTTGATGTTGTTTTGTTGGCGATAGTGTGAAACGGGCTTCATAAACTTGGTGAGTCTGGCTTCTCTGTGTCGCAAAGCGTTTACGTTTTCATCACTTTGAAAGTAATTTTTACGATACTTTTTCGTTATATCCCCGCAAATTGACGATTGGTTAGGTTCAGTCGTGATATTTTCGTTAAAACTAACGAAAATATTACGACTTAACCTAACCAATCGTCAATATATAATATATATATATATATATATATATATATATATATATATATATATATATATTATATATATATATATATATATAATAAACCCTCGTCCAACGCGTGTTTGTCCAGCGTGAATTTGCTTATACACGGAAAAATAAATGCGAACAATTATTTGCCGAAAGCGGAAAATTTGATTATACACGGTCCACCCAACACGCTCTAATACAGTAGTACTGTACGCGTGCCAATGCGCGCTCTAGTGTTTTCTCCTACACTCTCCAACACTCCCGCATCTCCCTCCCTCTCGCGTCACCCCTCGCATTACCCTTTGTCTCAGTCCTGCTAACGCGTTAAGTTTAGTGAAGTTGTGTTGGATTGTTTTTGTCGTATTTTGCCGTTAGTTTGCTATTACCCTTAGACAGCAGTATGGCACCAAAACGTAAGGCGTCTGCAAGTGATAGTGAATAGAAGAAAAGTCGTAAGGTTGTGACATTAGCCGAAAAAATAAAGATTCTAGGTAAGTCGCGTGATGGTATGAGCATAACATCATTTGGCCGCGAGTATCACGTGAATGAGTCTACCATACGCATCGTCCGAAAGAGTGAAGAAAAGATACGTGCTATTTTCATTTAATATATTTTTATTTATCATATGTAAATAGCATTATGTTTATGATTTTATTATGTTCTCATTTCATATACAATATAGGTAGGGAAATTCATTTATGTGTGAATAAAAAATCTACGTATCTAAGTATTAAGTATCCCCATTTATCCCATAAGGTATTAAGTTTGTCCAACGCGGATTTACCTAACGTGCCGTTCTCGAGGAATCTAACCCCCGCGTTGGACGAGGGTTTACTATATATATATATATATATACATTCAACTGCAAAGAACACGCAGTATAAATAACGTAAAGAACGACGCTTGTATAGGAGATATTCCGCGCAAGACGAGAAAGAGAAAACAACAAATGAAAAAATGAAGTACCACCTGGGAATCGAACCCGGGATCTTCCGATTGCCGGTCAGACGCGATACCACTACACCATGGTCTTCACTCTTCCAAATGCCGTAATTCCTCTACATACTTGCGAGTATGTAGAGGAATTACGGCATTTGGAAGAGTGAAGACCATGGTGTAGTGGTATCGCGTCTGACCGGCAATCGGAAGATCCCGGGTTCGATTCCCAGGTGGTACTTCATTTTTTCATTTGTTGTTTTCTCTTTCTCGTCTTGCGCGGAATATCTCCTATACAAGCGTCGTTCTTTACGATATATATATATATATATATATATATAACAACAAAATATTATGACTAAACCTAAACAGTCGTCAAGGGCGATTGACATTGGAGGCTTATTAAAATTGAGGAGGTATAAAGGTAAAGGAAACGTACCATTTTTACTTTATTTCAGTCTTTTCTCGGACACCCTGTATGTACACCTATTTCAGTAAATAAATTCATATTAGACTTAATTTTTGTCAACAAAAACGTCAATAACTGAGTTTATGTTTTGTTACTTCGCACTCGTCGGTGAAATCTGAGGGACAAGTCTTCTAATCTACAGTATATAAAAAATGAATATAAACCAAAGGTGATATAAATAATTGCTGACACTTTTCTTTGCCTGTATATCTAAAGTTATTATCGATAATTCATATACCACATTTTATGAACCTTGCGTGCTTAAAATAATCTATATAACGCCTCATCATTCAATATGTCGCAATATTAGAGACACTCTATACATCTTTGTGAATATTGATGACGCATAAATCATTCGGCGAGTCAAAAGAATCAATTATATCTACAGGAATTAATTGATAACATTCTTCACCGTCTCAAAAATGTCGATAGACAACTGGCGGGGAAATTCACAAACCAGGCCAAGATAAATGCATTTTTATCCCAACTTCTGCGCACAATGGATTCCTGATATTTTCTATTCCTTCGTCCGAGACAATAAATCAATTATCTCGTCTTTTATATTTCTATTCTGAGACTATGCCAACTTTGTCTTTAGTAGTGAGATACGTAGACTGTAATTTTAATTATGAAATTTGTCTGTAGGAAATGGATTTATTTTTATATTACTTTCGGCATATTCCACGTGTATATGTTACAGGGAATCTGTGTAACTTGGGATTTCATGGAATCCTTAAAATGTTTAGGGATTTCATAATGAGGTTAAGTCGTGATATTTTCGTTAGTTTTAACGAAAATATCACGACTTAACCTAACCAATCGTCAAGGACGTACAGTTGACCTAACCGGGCATTCAGTTACCCGGCATTTAATAATTTTCTGGGTAGGTTTAACGAAAATATTACGACTTAACCTTACATAAAATCCCTGAACATTTTAGGGATTTCATGAAATCCCTAGTTACACAGATCCCCTGTAATATATATATATATATATATATATATATATATATATATATATATAATATATATATACATACACGAAAAATAAAGCCTAGTTGTACAATATAGAAATATTGACTAATATTTTTGCCATGTTTACGTACACAAGCGCACACCCGTTATCCAATGGTCCTCGGACCTATACTATGAGTTCATGAAAAGAAGGCAGCAAGAACGAGCATTTAGTTATAAAATTAAGTAAAGTTAAGCATCAGTCACTATTTTCATTCCTAACCAATTGCAATTTATAAAATAAAAAAAATAATTTACGACAAAAAATGGGGCAATTAATTTCTATAACTAAACATGTCAAAATTAACGAGAAGTTTGAGCCAAACGAAGAGTGTGTAGAAAGGGTGTGTCAAAATATAATAACTACAGAATTATTCACAGGGAATGAAAATCCTTTATGATGTAAATGAAGTTTCGCATTAAGCCTTAATTAAATACAAAGGAAACAGTAATGAATAAGCAAAAGGGGCATATACTGTATATTATATATATATATATTATATATATATATATATAATATTATTATATATATATATATATATATATATAATATATATGTGTGTATATATATACACACACACACACACACACACACACGAGGACTGATCAAAACGTTCCGGGACAGATGTATTTATTGCAAAACTAAATGTCACATACCCGATCAAATTTGTCTCCTTCAAAGTAGTCTCCAACTGATTCTAAACAGTGATTCTAACGGTCCAGCCATTTATTGAAGCACCTGTTATACCCTTCTTTCGGAATGTTCTTCAATTCTCGTGTCGCATTTTGTTCGATCTTTGGTAATTCCTGAAATCTTTTTCCCTTCAGGGCGTTTTTCAGCTTGGGGAACAGGAAAAAGTTACAGGGTGCCAAATCCTGCGAATACGGTGGTTGGGGAACCAGTGGAATGTTGTGCTTCGTTAAGAATTTTCTTATGGAGAGCGCAAAATGGCCAGCAAAATGGGCGTCAGGTTCGTGGATGTTGCATCACGACATTACACCCTCTCACACAGCACTCTCCACAAGGAAATTCTTAACGAAGCGCAACATTCCATTGGTTCCCCAACCATCGTATTCGCCGGATTTGGCACCCTGTAACTTTTTCCTGTTCCCCAAGCTGTTAAACACCCTGAAGGGAAAACGATTTCAGGAAGAAACAGAGATCGAACAAAATGCGACACGAGAATTGAAGACCATTCCGAAAGAAGAGTATAACAGGTGCTTCAATAAATGGTTGGACCGCTGGAATCGCTGTTTACAACCAGAAGAAGACTAGTACTTTGAAGGAGACAAATTTGATTGGGTATGTGACATTTAGTTTTGCAATAAATACATCTGTCCGGAACTTTATGATCAGTCCTCATATGTATATATATATATATATATATTAGCTTTTGTTCAACTGTTCAACCATTTGAACGAGAAGGAAAATTCATTTGGTAATAAAGACAAAAACTAGTTTAGGGAATTTACTTTCACTCACGAAAATTTCATGTACAAATAAATCTTTTTTAAACAGCACAAATTGCCACAGAAAATATTCGCATATCTGATCAGAGTGTCTATGTTCTACATCCTAATCATAAAGTCACAGCGTAGCGTCAGAGATACGACATTTTATTGCACAGTATAAAATCCCCTAATTTTTCGTATGCGTCTTGCCGAATTAGGCTCAAAAGATTTTAAGTTTAAAAACAATCCCAACCCTTCATTTCGTATTCAAAAAGCATGTATAGGTCTATATTTTCTTAATTCTCTGTTCGTACGAAAGAGCAACGGCATCTGATGATATTATTTGTTAACGAGAATGCTATTGTTCTTCCCAAGTGTTACAGACCGGAGAAAATTCAAATTCTTTCTGAAAACCCAATGACAGACTGAGTTAGGGTTTAATTTAAAAAAATCCATTAAGAGGAAATTTGGTTTATGGGAACGCACGCAAAACTTCAAATACGAAGGGAATTTTAGTATTTTGGGCAAATTTTGTGAAACATATTTTACAGGCCCAGGCGAAAATTGTAAAAATTCACAATCTGTTCTAGTTGAGGGTTAACTGTAACACATTGGATAAATGTTGGTCAGGGAAATGGGTCAGTAATTCATTTCTGATAATTACTAAAGACTGATTTCAGCTATAGGCCACTACACACGCTCTGCTTTAACTGCGCAGGCCTAACTGTACAATTAAAACGGAACGTCTGTAGGGGAAAACGTTTCCCCAATAGACATTCTGTCTTAACTGTACAGATAGGCCTGCGCAATTAAAACAGAGTAAATAACTAAGCGTGTGTAGCGGCCTTATAAATGAAATTTAAAGCCTATTCTTAAAATTAGTTTTATTTAAAAATAACAATTTACGTTTGAGTATAACTAAAATAATGAAGATTTTCTGCTCTTTTTGCCACGTAAAGCAATAGGAATGTGTTATAATAACCAATACAGTAAGTTTAGAACTAATGAATAGTAGCCGGCGTTGACATCTTGTTGAGTATGTGGGCGATGTAATACTGAATTTTTTCACACATTATTGTCCAGAACCAAAAACATTCTTACTGTATTTGGAACGTTGGTTTCATGCATGACGTTAGAGCAGTGGTGGCATTCAGCCGGTTCGCACCCGTTCGTGCGAACCGGTTCCTAAAATTTCTCGAGTTCGATTTGGAGGCGATTTGGAAATATTTAAAAGGAAATTAAATAAAGAATTTCAATAAAAACATTTTTTAGTTTTCATTTCTGACACGGAAGGGAGAGGAGAAGGGGGGAAGGGGAGGGGAGGGGAGGACGAACCAGTTCTTAAAATTTTTTAATTCCACCACTGCGTTAGAGGCAAACAAAAATACATGACGCACTCTCTGACTACTTGTTGAGGATCTACATCTAAGACAAAACCTAAAAATCTAGTAGTCACACACTACTGCAGTTGCAGCAAAACAGTTTTGATAGATACTGGAGAACACGCTTCATCGCCCACGTTTGCGTATAGAAAGTGCGAAAGTACTTAGAACCAACATTAAACTTGAAGGAAATGGAAAGAGAAAAACAATAAAATGGGGAACTAGGAACTAGTAGTACTCGACCAGTGGTGCGCGTAGTTTCAGAGTCAACGCCCTACCGATCGATTCACACTAGCTCCTAGTTTACTATTTTATTGCGTTTTTTCCCTTTCCGTCTTATTTTAGTACGGTTATAGCACTTAAAATTAAAGTTGAATCGATGAATCATCGCGAGAGTGAAATGGCGTTACGTATTGCGAGCGTTCCCTTCATAAATAATAATTTTTTATAAAAATGACGTCTTTTATTTCCATTTTGTGAATGGTTAAACGAACAAAAATCACCAAAACCAGATTATGTGAACCTTTTTTCATCGGATGGACTGGACCATAAGATCGACATTCTAAAAACTAAGAACTTAACCTAACCTGACTTAATCTAACCCACAATATACTTGTAGATAGAATGTCGAGTCGATCAGATGTCGTAATCTCGGATCATGTTCCTGTAAAATACTGTGTATTTCACACTTTCGAAGTAACAGTGGAATTGGTAAGAGAATTTTATACAGATGGTGGATGTATGGCAGAGAAGTGGTTTGTGAAACGATAAAGCCTTTTTATGTATACTTTTTGCCTAAAACTTAAATCTATATGAACAATCTTTGTCCTGAATATTGATTAAAGTGTATAATATATATATATATAATATGTGTGTGTGTGTGTGTGTCTTTGGTAACTCTTTCGTAACCTATGGTTAGCTTCCGCCCGAATTGTTCATTCTGACGAAGGTCAAGCTTTTCACTCCACCTTAGACCTACAGTTTAACGTGGAGTCCGAACCACGCCCCACCAGCAGCCCAGCGTTTTAACCACTAGGCTACCCAGGGTACCCATTTATCTACGAACCACTTTATTGTGTGGAAGGATGAACAGCTGGGTTTTTGCTGCGCGCCGGCTGCCGTCACCGGGTCTCAAACCCGGGACCGATGAATTTGTAGTCAGCGACGCTAACTACTACACCACAGGGTGAGTCAAAAGTCTGGAAACATAGGAACTATGCTTTTCAATGCAAATACTCTTATAAACCTTTTACTATCGACTATACAGTTATTATAAAGTTTGTGTAATAAATATTACTCGTCCATGTTCACTCGCGTTAATATAATTAAAATCGGAGTTGTCTCTTCACTTGCGTTACTTTATACACACCCGATATATATATATATATATATATATATGTATAGAAACGACGTAAGTATAGAGGAGTGTTTCTGCACACGAGGAAGAGAAATAACGAACAAATGAAAAATGAGGTGACCGCCCGGGAATCGAACCCAGGACCTTCCGATTGCCGGTCAGACATGCTACCACTACACTACGGGCCTCGATCAGTCAGAAGTCGCAATTCTCCTCAAGGCATTGGTTTCTGCCCTATGTAGGAGAATTGCGACTTCTGACTGATCGAGGCCCGTAGTGTAGTCACTGTAGTGGTAGCATGTCTGACCGGCAATCGGAAGGTCCTGGGTTCGATTCCCGGGCGGTCACCTCACTTTTCATTTGTTCGTTATTTCTCTTCCTCGTGTGCAGAACACTCCTCTATACTTACGTCGTTTCTATACATTAATATACTGCGTGGTCATTGCAGTTAAATGTACATATTCACGATTTGCGAGGGTGCCCGCTCAAGGCATTGGTTTCTGCCCTATGTAGGAGAATTGCGACTTCTGACTGATCGAGGCCCGTAGTGTAGTGGTAGCATGTCTGACCGGCAATCGGAAGGTCCTGGGTTCGATTCCAGGGCGGTCACCTCACTTTTCATTTGTTCGTTATTTCTCTTCCTCGTGTGCAGAACACTCCTCTATACTTACGTCGTTTCTATACATTAATATACTGCGTGGTCATTGCAGTTAAATGTACATATTCACGATTTGCGAGGGTGCCCGCTCAAGGCATTGGTTTCTGCCCTATGTAGGAGAATTGCGACTTCTGACTGATCGAGGCCCGTAGTGTAGTGGTAGCATGTCTGACCGGCAATCGGAAGGTCCTGGGTTCGATTCCCGGGCGGTCACCTCATTTTTCATTTGTTCGTTATTTCTCTTCCTCGTGTGCAGAACACTCCTCTATACTTACGTCGTTTCTATACATTAATATACTGCGTGGTCATTGCAGTTATATATATATATATATAAAATTTGCCTGTAATCATTAAAATGTTTGCATTCAATCCACATTCTAGCGGATTAACAGCATGAGGGTGTGCATACGTTATATGAGACAGACCCCTTTGTGAAAATATTCTCTCTCTCTCTCTCTCTCTCTCTCTCTCTCTCTCAATTCTATTTATCAGCGCCAGCTATAACATCATAATATGCAAATGCGAGTGTATTGAAATCGTATACTTATATGTACACATATATACATATATTAGGAAGCCCTCCTATTCGAATGGGAGTCTTGCCTATCTGTTGAAGTTATTCGGCGTCTTGTCGTCGGTAGAGAGCGACCGTGGGTTTTATTCACGCAGAGCGCCGATCACTGCGATAATTATTACCGTTATTATTATGAGCGAGGAAAGCATTCCAGGAGCAATATTGGGGCGACGCTGCGGCGGGTAGGGGCGAGTTACGGGGGCGGGTGGGGCGAGGGAGAAATGACTCAATTTGTTGCGACGACGACGACGACGACCGTGTATCCACAAATAAAAGGCGAAATTCCATCCATGCCCCATCCGGCGAATAGAGTGGTTGGAGCCCTAGGTTGGGGAGGGGCGGGGGTGTCTCTTCATTTTATTATTATGTATTGGAATCGTTTATATATAGAGTTTCCTCTTTGATTGTATATGTACAGAAAGAATGAGTTGTATCGGAGGTTATTTTCAACTTCGAATCATTCATTCCAGCGTTTTGTTTGTTCGGAACATTATTATTTTTTAGTTTGGACTTCGGAGGGAGATATTTTGGTATATTTTAAAGGTATTTCGTACTGTAAACTGTTCACGTTCATTGATAATAAACAATTTTCAACCTTAAACATGAATTTTCTCTCAAAACATGAATGCTGAATGTGTATACGCGGGTGTGTGATGCTCAAATCATTGTTAGCCAGAAATACGTTACGGATTTTGAAATAATTTGAGAGTAAAGAAGAAGAAAAAGGGAGTCTAGATTGAATCTTGACAGGGAAAAGAACCAACCAACTAATCAACCAACCAACCGATACAAGATGCACATGCGCACTACAGGTCTAAAATGGCTGCAATATTTCAGGTTGTGTTGCGTGTTTAGCGGCGTGTACTCGGCGGGTGAGAGCCTGATGGGCATCGTGGATCCCGGTCAGAATCGTAAGCTGTCAGCTTTATCATAATTGCTGACGAATATCGGCCACACTCAAGGCTTGGAACAGAAAGAAGAAGAGGTCTTCTTCGGTATAGGAAAAGCCATATTTTAATTAGGGTCCTTCTCTCTCGCTTTTTGGCATTAAGTCCTGAGCGTCCGTCCATTCTCGATGCATGCACGTTCCCATTAGAGTTAGTCGGGGGTTATTAAATTTAATTGATCGTCATCGGATTTCTTTCTCGTGGTTGGGTGGCTGGCTGGCTGCTTGGTCTCAAATTAGTACATATACTGTAGAAATGATGTCATCACTCAAGCAAACCAAATTAGACAGTGTCAAGGTTAAATGTAATTTGTTTCGTTAATTTTTAACGAATTGTTACAACATTTTTACGAAAGACTTAACAGATAATAATCACCTGTAAATAATGTAACGGACTTAAATGCGAAGATATTAGGAAAAGATTAACGTCTGAATGAATGTAAAATTGGAATTCATCGCAAAAATAATTATTTAAAAAAAAATATGTAGTTTAAAAGGTTAAAGTAAGGTAAAAATAGCTTAACAAATTAACATGCTTAATATATCATTTACGCACACACACACATATATATATATATATAACATTGGTTAACCTTGGTTTTGCTTCCACCCAAATTGTTCATTCTGACGAAGGTCAAGCTTACCACTCCACCTTAGACCTACAGTTTAACGTGGAATCCGAACCACGCCCCACTACTACGGGCGGTCAGAAATTACAAAGTCCTCGCCCAGACTCGATCTCACGACCTCCTCCTGATCAGGAGCCCAGCGTATTAACCACTAGGCTACCTATTTATCTAATCTACCAACCAATTTTTATTGTGGAAGGATGAACAGCTGGGTTTCGCTGCGCGCCGCCTGCCATCACCGGGTCTCGATCCCGGGGTGGATGGATTCGTAGTCAGTGACGCTAACCATTACACCACCGAGGCATATATATATATATATATATATAAGCACACCGGACAAAAAATTAGTCACCCCTCTCAGAATGTACCTAATAACGTGTGACGGCGCCTCTGGCCTTGATAACCGCACGAATCCGGCGAGGCAGAGACTCTACGAGGTTGTGCATGTACTGAACATCGATTTGCTGCCACTCGTTCATCAGCCGGTCCCGAAGTTCCGCCAGAGTCCGTGGGTGTCTATTCCTGCGCTTCACTTTCTGTTTCCAGCCTGAACAACGCCTTCGACGCATTCAGGATTAAAGGCTTCATTGGACCTGCGATGTACTCGTCGCCTCCCATCATTGGAGAACAAACAAAAACGGGACTCATCGGACCAAATTACACGTTTCCAATCTGCCGCAGTCCAGTTTTGTGCCTCTGAGCCCATTTATAACGTGCCAATTTGTGACTTGCTGTTAGCAGCGGCCTTTTCCGTGGTACCGTGCTCCAGATGTCCATCGCATGCAGTTCTCGTCGCAATGTCCGTTCGGAAATTGGTCGCTGGAGAACCTCATTGGTTTCTTGGAGCAATTGTTCTCTGGTTTGAAAACGATTTGCAGTTACTAGACGAGAAACATGGCGGCGGCCCCTATTGTCGAGAATTGTTTTCCGGCCACAGTTACGCCGTCGATTTTCAGTTGATTGCGAACTACACCACTCTTTGTAAACTCGCTGGACAGTACGCGTTGACACACCAACAAATTGGGCTACTTCAGACATTTTGTGTCCGTGGGCTCTGCCAAACACGATGGCTCCTTTTTGCCACTGAGTAACGTCTACCTCACGACCCATTTTGCAGACTATATCCAACACACACTTTGTTCTTCACCACCTCACGAAACAGATCTGATCCTGTGTGCTACGTCACCGCTACTTGTCACTTACCAATGCTACATCAGCGCCTCTGTGTGACCTTGAACTTCCTACTATCGGTGCTATTAGGGGTGACTAATTTTTTGTCCGGTGTGCTTATATATATATATATATATATTATATATATATATATATATATATATATATATATATATATATATATATATATATATATTACTTGACAAGCATATTATATGTAGAGTCGCAGAGAAAGAATTGTGTTAAGGAAACTTCATCTCCCTATAAAGAAATTTCAAAGTTTTAATGGATACAATATCCGTTTTGGTGTAAGAATTTTAGAGTTTAAAATATACAAAATCTATTCAAACAAATGTGGAATTTTAATCAATTTTAAATCAAAGCAATAAAACAATTTGACTCCTTTATTAGAAGCAGGAATGATTATGTATTTTCTGGACATATATTCTGGACACTGCTCTTCTGAACTCTCTAATTGCGTGCCTTTTCCTTTAAGGAGAGCACACAGCACTAGACTTTCGACACATTCTCGTTCCTTTTCTGTCCAACTTTCTAACGCGAGGCTTAATCGGTATTTTCAATCTTTCATCTACTCAACCGGTCAACTCTGGAACGGTCTTCCTCGATTCATCTTTCCCCCTGTCTTGACCTCCAATCTTTTAAACGCAGAGTGTTCAGGTATCTTGAAACCTTGGACCTTGATTTTGGCTCTCTTCTTCTTCTATGGGGGTGGTGTTTATGGTGGGCATTCGCTCTTGGCCCCTCCTTCCTGCACAAAAAAAAATCTCTCTTGTTTTATATATATATGTTAAATTTGTAGTTAGAAAATGAATCGATAAAAGAAAGCCCCCAAATTGGAATCATAACGCTAAACATTACATTCTTTTTAATGTTAAAGCATGCGCACTATGGGTGAAATTTCAGAAATAAAGTTTTTATTGGTGTACCTGCAACGTGCTGATTCGTGTTATCAAAACTTTGTTCAGAGCTCAACAATAGCCTGGAACGACCCACACCATTCAAAACATATGCAGTTAAAGTTAGGACATGGTTAAGATAGCTATCGTGAAAACCCCTCAGTGCAAAAGCCGGAATGAAGTTAGGGTTGTTCTGAATAATGGAAACGCCATTGTACTTATTTGATGTAGTTTTCATTGCTCTCCAAGAAGTCATAATCTTAGCGACCATTCCTCTTGACACATGGGTAATCTTGGTAACTTTTATCAGTGAGGCACCAGCTAAACAGGCTCATACTACCATACCCCTTTCAAAGAGAGTCAAGTCTTTTCCTGAAGTGCAACAAGAAAACTAACATTATCATATTAAAACAGTAGATGGTCTACATATAATACGCATCCATATGTCGATTTAATATACAGTAATACGTGTGTGATTTTAGGGTTGCTCAACCTCCTTCGTTACAGCAGAGGACATATGATTGAGAAGCACCAACAGACTTACGTGGGATCCGAATCACTGGCCGCTACATAATCTGGACCCAGAGGACAGTCCCCCATCCGACTATTACCCAGGCCCAATGTCACTTAACTTCGCTGCTCGACGGGAGCGTTGTTGCGACAATGGCCATGATGTAGCCCTCTTTTAAATGAAGTATGTGATGCCATTATTGTTATTGGGAACTGCAACACCCAAATTGCGAGCCTTTCCATTACTCTGATCAATCCATATTACACACACACACACAGAGTATATACGGGGTGTCCGAGAAGTTCTGCCCGAAACGCTAATATCATGTTGTGCATCATGGGGCAGGGCTTTTGGGACACCCTGTATATACTATAAACTGCAATGAACTACAATAATCGAAGATTGACTTTATGGGTTGAAATAAAACGTGCAGCACAGAAGAGGAGTCGTTCCATCGTCACTGAGCAACGTTCCAAGTACGCTATCCAAGTAGGCGAAGCTCTTTTAGATGGTACGCAAGAGGGTTTTAATAGGCAGTTTCCTAATTGGTAATTACTTTAATAATAATGTATTTAAAAAGTAATATTAGTCGTAAATGAATAACCCATAACCTTTGAGACTGTGGTACTTAGAAAAGTATGGTGATACGTCGACCTAAAAAAGTTGGGAATCCCTGTATTACTGACTAGAGTCAACTGATGCTCCAAATTCGAGTCTCGGCATACCTCTTTCCTCATTTTCAAAACATTCCACTTTTCTTTTACTGCATTTCTCTAGAGTCTAGACCATCCAGTAAGCCAAAAAAATTTCCTTTCAAGCGTAGCGTTTGAGTGCAACTACAGCAGTTTTATTATATGTGCTTTTCAGAAATGCACTACGAGTAGTAACCCTTTAGTGATTATTAGTATTAGAGAAAAATACGATAATTGTAAAATGATTTAATATTTTATACGGAAACCGAAATAAAACACACACACATACACATATAATATATATATATATTATATATATATATATATATATATATATATATATATATAGAGAGAGAGAGAGAGAGAGAGAGAGAGAGAGAGAGAGAGAGAGAGAGAGAGAGAGAGAGATTTAAAAAACAAAAACGAACTACAGTAATAAAAAAATAATAATACATGCAATGAAACAAAAAAATAATACAATTAATAATAACAGCATCCCAAAGGTAGTACTGAGAGAGAGAAAAAAAAGAGTACATGTAATGGAAAAGCTATTGCAGGCGTTAAGTGGAGCTTAACTTTCATATCAAGAGGTCCGCAGTCTGGAAGACATAGAGTGGGACTGATGAATAGCGTGGACAAGTGGATTGTCTGAGTTTTTAATTTTTCGCATTAGACTGTATTGGCATGCCTTGTTACCTCAGGGAGGCTCGAGACGTTGCGGTTAGCGAACATTTGAGAGGCTGAGCGTCTTGGAGGTAACTTATGCAGCAGTCTGTAGGATTTATAATTAACCCAGAGTTGCTGCCCATAAATATTAGTGCAGAAAGTACGAAAAAAAAAGTGTCTTTAGCTTCGCTTGTACAGAATTTGAAGTTTCTTATAATCATGTAACTCCGATATTATTTCCTAATGTCTGAGTCGTCACAGAAGGAGGTGGTGAGGGTTTGTCCCAGATACTTAAATTCTTGTACCTGCTCTCCTGGTTCGTCTCTCATTTTGAAAATAATATTGGCTGTTTGGTTTGAGCTTTAAGGATGGAATTGCATAAGTTTAGTAACATTAAAATTAATGTTATGATTTCACCGAAGGTCTTATTAACACCATATCATCGGCATAGACCAAGTTATTTATCCTCACGTTGTCTATACAACATTCCACTCTTGCCTCATTAAAAGAAGTAATTAATCCATCAAAGAGCCTTGTCTAACTCCGCATGAGGAACCAAAACATTCGGACAATATATTGCTCCATCTAACAGTAAACATTTGGTGTGTGTACCAAAATTTCAGTAAATTTGAAACATATGGTAAAACATTCGTCTTCTCATTTTTTAAATAGAATATTATGATTCATTCTATCGTATGCTTTGCTTATATCCAAAAAACAACTATAAATAGTTGAATTGTTGACAGTATATTTAAATGCAATCTCCTTCTTCAAAAAATAAATACACAAGTCAGTTGAATGAGACCTTTTAAAACCAAACTAATTAGGAGACGTCCATAAATTTGTATTTTAAAAACTTTTCCGTTGTTCATTCGTTGCCGTACCACTTCCAGCGTAAATATGTTGGATCGCGGCAAGGAAGGCAAAGTTAAGGGCAAATCGAAAATTCGTTCCAGTAGAGCCGGTCTTCAGTTTCCCGTGGGTAGAATTTATCGTCTACTTAGAAAAGGAAACTATGCTGAACGTGTTGGTACTGGAGCTCGCATTTACCTCACTGCAGTTATGGAATACCTAGCTGCTGAAGTTCTCGAATTAGCTAGAAACGCCGCTCGTGATAACAAGAAGACTCGTATTATTTATCCCACGTCATCTACAGCTTGCAATTCTCAACGATGAGGAATTAAACAGACTCCTTTCCGGGTTACCATCGCTCAGGGAAGTGTGCTCCCCAACATCCAGCCGTTCTTCTCCCAAAGAAAAATGAAAATAAAAAGATGAATGCATCCTCCGGGAGAGGAATAGGGTTCTGGTGCTTTTTGACTCCGGGTTTCTTTTACCCCCAATCACTTCCTCTATATTCCAGCCCGGGCCCTGGTGCTTTGTCACCTCATGCACCCTCCTCTCCCGGGCCTGTACTACCTGAAACTCTTGTCCAACCATCAATGCTCTTTCGTAATCGTCTTCAGCCTTTGTAATATCGTAATATCATTCATGCATCGAAGAGATGCCCTATTACCAAATGAGTAGGAATCTTGGGTCAAAATCCAATAAAAGCTATCATACGGCCGAAAATAACCGTTCACCACAATACCTAAAACAGAAAGGATGTAATTCATTATTTTTATAATGTCATTCTTGGTAATTTATCATTTCAAATGTAAACGATTAAAAACAAAACAATCTTTACGTAAAACTGGGTTTATAAAGAAGTACCATAAATTTCTTTATTCCTTTTAAATTTCAGAGAGTATCTTTTCAGAGCATTTAGAACGGAGTTTCGTGTCTCTTTGGCAAGAAATCTGACTGACTGCTTCTACCAATCTCGAAGATAAATTGAAGATCGGGGGGAAGAGTTGACAAATAGCCTCATTGTGAAAGCAATACCCCAAACACACTTTGTTCTAAGTCCAAATTTAATTCCTAGTCGTACGACCTCTCTAATTAGCAACATGCGAGGTTACACCTGAGTAATAAGCAGGTGTGTGTATGAGAGATATAAAAACAAACTTTAAAAGAAGTAGACTTTAAAAATGGGTGGAAACGAGGGGGGGGGGGAGTTATTCTTACGCATAAAAATAAATTAATGAATGCGATCGGTTATTTGCAACCCATTAAACCAACCATAAATACCGTCTGATTTTCATTAAGAGAACCGCTCATCATATTTGCCCACCGCCACGACTGGCTCTTTACACCAATCACTATTAGTATTCAAACCCGTCTACCTGACAGGTAAGGGGCGTGGCCTATTCCGAGGAAGTGGTGGTGTTCCGGGCAAGAAGGGCTCAATGGTCTTGCCTCCGTCACGGTTGAATTCTTGTTGAAAATGGTACAAGGTTCGACTCGAGCGCTTATTACTTTTTTCTTTTTATTTATTTTACTTGACTTTCTTGTTAGGTTTTAGGAGGCGAGTGGACTTACGGAGCGCCTCTCCCATGTAGCCATTGGGTGTTCTCTTCTTAAGCAGGCGAGAGAGAGACGAAGGAATATTAATTGCAGGTATTACCTACGATACGACCATATCGTAATTCTTTTTAACGCCTTCGACCTTTATTTTCACTTATTTTATGGAAGGCTTTTTTTAACAATATTGATTGTAATCGCTCATTGATAGTCAAATTATATATATATATATATATATATATATATATATATATAATATATAGAGAGAGAGAGAGAGGAGAGAGAGAGAGAGAGAGAGAGAGAGAGTGTGTGTGTGTGTGTGAAAGAAAGCGTCTCATAACTTGAGGTTTTTAAAAAATGATAAAACACATTTAAATATTAAAAGTTAGGACCTATATAAACAGGCAACACTCGATAACCATGTAGGTTTTTGGTTCTATTTAGTTGAAAAATTTAGTAGATACCATTTAATCACAATCATTCGTGTGGAACAGAAGAAATAAATATAAACAAATATATTCCAGAATTTGTACGTCCCATACAACTTACCATGCAACGTCCCGTGCAACATTTATTAGTAATTCTCTTCTTTTCCAATTTATTTCTTAGATGGAGAGAGAACTAAACATTGGTAGATATTTGCACAGTAGGATTTATTCAGATATTACCAATAAAAAAAAAAATCACTTGAAAACCATTTCCTGAGGTGTAAGACTCGCGTTCCGCGTTTTCAATGCCACAAATTTTGCTCTGTAAAAATATGAGAGCTTGATATGTTTTTCAAACTGTGTGGATGGACATTATGTCAATCATATTCCCAGAATCAATCTTCAAGCCATGATTAGAAATGATTCAAGGAAGATCGGAGCATAGCTTAACCTAATTTCAACCAAGTTATCCTTAAGCTTACCTAATCTTACGCTATGTGATTAATAATGACCTAAAGGGGCACACTGTATTGTTTTGAACTATTAACATCCTTTTATGATGGCGAAGGTCATGTGACGGAGGGGATCCACAAGCTTTACGTGAGTCCGAACCATGGGTCGCTACATTGAACCCACAGGAAAGTTAGCCATCCAACTACTGAATAGGACTTAACGTCGTTTTTTTTTCGCTAATCTAACGGGAAACAGCGTTGCGGACGTGGCCAACGTAGCCTCTCACCCTCCTGCCCCTAACCGGGCGTTCACTTACTTCCATGGTGTTTAGTTACCAAGAGATGTGAATAACTTCATCTCTCATTAATGCAAGCCTAGACCCTAGGGCCAATTCAAAATCAATGTGACAGAGTAATAAACAGAAATTAATAAGCTTTTAAGTAATAAGCAAATTAAATAAATAAAGTGAGTCACCTTTCTCCACGTATTTTGTTACTTTTTCCTATGCTGACTGACGTTTCGTTCATATACTTCTGAACATCTTTGGACTTATTAGGAATTAATTATTTTAAGAATGCGACTATGCTTATATTAAGCTGAGGTCTCAGAATAAAATAATTCGCAATAAGTTCCGAAGATGTTCAGATTTTTTTTTTTATGCAGGAGGAAGAAGGAGCCACCGCAAAACGCCCCCTCCCCCTCCCCCTAATAGAGGAAGAAGAGAGCCAAAATCAAGGTCCAGGGTTCGAGATATCCTGGACACTCTCTGCGTTTGAAAGATTGGAGGGCATAGACAGGGACAAGGGGAAAAGATGGATGAGGAAGGTTGTTCCAGAGTGACCGTGTTGCGTAGATGAAAAGATTGAAAATACCGATTAATCCTTGCGTTAGGGGAGTTGGACAGAAAAGAGATAATAAGTGTCGAAAGTCTGGTACTGCGAGCTCTCCTTAAAGGAAGGAGATATGAGTTAGAGAGTTAGAAGAGCAGTGTCCATTATAATAGTGATAGTAAATAGAGAGGAATTGAAG